>JABEEQ010001903.1:0-43908 GCA_014824365.1 Fusarium sp. NRRL 66894 | reverse complement strand
CTCTTGACCTTCAAAGTAGTAGTAATAGTATTATTATTATTCTTATAGTAGAAATAGTTATAGGTTATATTTCTTACGCGGCCTAGACTATTACCTCTATTTAGCAGACTCTAGAAGGCAGTCTTAATACCAGGCTATACCTTAATGCAGGCATTATTACTGGCATTTAATATAGAGATATTATAAATACAAAGGTTCTCTATAATATTAGTCTTGCCTTTATATTAACCTAAGGAGCTAATACTAATACTATAAGAGCTATTATAGATAAGGTTCTAGATACTAATATTAATACTATCAGGCTTAAAAGAAATATAATCTACAGTTATTAGAAAATAGCTATATACTTCTTATAAGGAAACTTACTATTAGTATTATTAATAACAGAGTTCTAGATAATAACTCTAAGTAATATATATCCTAGCTATCTAAGTTTATAGTCTTTACACTATTTAAACTCTTGGCTTAAAGATCAAGGTCGCTAATTAATATATCGATACTATTAATAATAATATTAAACTACTAGTAGGATAAGCTTAAGACTATTTATTACTAGAAGGGAACTTATATTAAGGGAGTTCCGCATACATAAGTTTAATATAGTCAGACCAAAGGCGCCCTTAACCGAGAATAAAATTAGTCGCAGTAGCTTTAAAAAAATATATATTAGCAGAAGTAAGAGGCATGCTTATATTAATTTTTCCTTATAGTCTTATTCACTGCCATCTCCTCCTAGTAGGCTTAATCCTAGCTATTAAGCATAGATTAACCCTTATTTAAATTACTATAAATATAGATATCTTTATCTCCCTATTTCCAGAAGGAGGATATGTTCTAATATCCGAACTTAAAGCTAGTTTCTGCCTAGTAATATAGGTTAGACTTAAACTCCAGCTCGCCGATAATATCCACATTAACATAAGTACGCTATGTCAAATCCAATAGGGAACTAATTATATACTTCTAGTCAAGTATAATAGTTCCTCCTTCATTACATTTCTTAAATACCTTTAGAATAGCAGGAGCATCATCGCTGTTCTTTCCCTTACCAGGCTTGACGTAATAAATATCCTTTCGGGATCATAGAGGTGACTTAGGAAAGGCCTTGCCGGTGCCATATGGTGCAGCTTTAATGTAAGGTCGCTTAGGTAGCCCGTGGGACGTGGCTACTACCGAAGACACAAGCGCACACAGCGCTGCGGTTGAAAAGACGCTCTAGACCAACATGTTGACAATGCGATGCGATGGGTGGCTCAGACCTAATTTCACAACATTGGACTACAACCATTATATAGTTCGAATATACTCCTTACAATATGGTTTGAACGCGTGGCATTGGTGGAATAACCGTCACGGGTATTATGGTTAAAGTTCCGACGAACCCTACTGTTAACTTAGTCGAGATTACTTTTCCAACGGTTACCAGTGGGAATATATACCAGTCTCCACTGCCTTAGTCAATTGGCTCACAAACATCTGATCCCCCAACCCCCAAACTTGGTAAACTACAGTACCCCCAAGGACCTAGCCAGCTTGGCAAAGATAATTCGGGATTCGGACTCTATTTGACCTACCAGAGTCAAGCCATCGATATGTTTATACCCATCAAGATGAAGAATATCGTACAGACAAAGCAAAGAGATATTAATTCATAATGTCGAAGACTACCTATTCATATAGGAATAAACCCCCCCACTCTTTACTAGCCCAACCATCATCATGCCGGGCTAAATGGAACGTCAGAACCTTATCGTGTCATCCATACATTTATCTCGCTTTCTATTGCGCCACCTTTCGCCTTCCTGTTGGTTCGTGCCAAGCAGAATAATGAAGTCCTAACAGACCACGCAAATTAAACAATTAAGCTTAGCGATAAAAATGCAGCGGCCCTGACTCTAAAGCAGCAGGAAGTCTGTGCCGAATGATCTGATAACCCCTGAATTCAATACTCCACAATTAAGTCTGTCACCAACACGCTACTGTTGGTTACCTCAACTCAACATGCTTGCCTTGTCTCCTCCTCTCTTCCTCGCACCTGTCCTGCTCTTCACACCCGATTGGCGCCTCCTGCCTCCACCTTGCATATTGAGCTGCCCCTCTAGCACTAGCAAAGACAGGATCAATTACTGCTCCCCCCTCATGAACGAATGATATTTTTTCCCCGCTATCGCTTTCTCTCTGCAGGTACCCGTTACCAACGAGTGCGCTTCGTAAGGCTTGAAGAAAAGCCGGATGTGTCGCGTTCTCTCCTGTCAGCAAGATTGTGTCGAGGCGGAATCCTTCAGGAACTGTGCCGCAGAAACCCTGCAATCTTTCGGTCACGCGAGCCCAGAAGTCGGGTTTGTCCTCTGAGGTAGCTAGACCTAGTTCAAGGTCTATAAACGCCCGGTCACCGTGTCTGGGCTGGAGATCCGTAAATGCAGACCGAGTCCTGATAATCTCTCCACGTAAATCGGTAGGAGTTATTCCCATGACTAGGGTTGTCTCCAAGGGAACATTGTCCTGCTCCTCCGCACATTGCCAGAAGTTTTTGTAGTGTTTACACAAACCCTTCCCATGTCCCGCGAAAACAGCATATGACTCGAGAAGCTGGCTTGGGTATCCGCCGGCAGCGGGCAAAGGAAGTACAATTTTTGGACGGGGCAGACCAGCGGCCACCCACGGTACAATATGCGCATATTCGAGCGCGTCCCAGAGGTCTGGTTCTGCCAAGCCTTGAATTCGGGGGTGCGACACAGCGACTCTATCCAACGGACTCGTGACTGCGATAGAAGTCACGTCGCGTAGCGAGACAAGTATGGTGGCGAGAATGCCGACATCGGGCGTAGCTGGCCTTCCGATCTTTTTGTTGAAAGATCGTCGCAACTTCTCCCATCTGGATAGTGGTGGAGGCGGAGGAGAATTGGCTAGACGCTTCATAAGTGCTGCATATTCCGGGTTTGCAGGAATAGACGCAATGTTTTTAACAGTGCCATTATAGAAGTGCACAGCAGCGGTCCTAGTAATTAACCAATTAGTTTAATTATCGCTGGCGAGAATGAATAATTGGGATGAGAAGTAAAGGACAGCGTACCCGGAAGATAACGAGAGACTGAATCCAATCCCAGGCGCATCGTGAACACTCGCGGGTAGACAATCAGCGCAAGTAGGAAAAGGCTCAAAATAGTCACCAGAAGCCTTTGCGCTGCCAATCAGGCCAAAAAGAAGTGCTAAGCGCATGGTGGGATTGAAAACGACAGGAAATTTGCATAAAACGTAATAGAAGAAATAGTTAAGTAAGACAAGGTGCTTAACAAGTTTAAGCAGGTTCAGATAGTATGTCACATGGAAGAGGTCACATGACAAATTGTGTCAGCCATGCACAGGCAATAGCCTATACCTTGTACTTATTTACTAACTACTATTAGATATAGCTAGGGATTTCTCAGTTACTTCAATTCTACCACAATAGACATCGGCCTTTACTTTTCTTTTTGCTTTCAATTAACATATTTACCTATCCTCAGTAGACTACAGCAAGCAATCCTTGACTTGCTACTTCAACCGCAGACCTCCTGTATTATGTTACATATTGAGTATGGGGACAACTAGGTATTGAAAGTCTTACCTCCCGTTTCTTTTTGAAATCTGTATAGAAGGAATTCCATATCGTCCTTGCTATGCAGTCCTCTACGCCAGTTATATTAGTACATGGGGGCTGTACCTCAAAGCGAAGCATTTCAGGCGTATAAAGCCATAGCTTTAGAAGCGGCCAATCAGAAAGTAGATAAGCTTGGCCTCGCTGTAAGTTCTTGCAGGGTCCCAGGCCTTAACATCAGAGCCAAGATATATAATATAGTTATTACCTCAGAATTCCCCTATCAGTATATCATAAGAATAATACAGAGGAATAAGGGCATTATTGCAATATAAATAGTTCATAAGTTCTATATCATAGTTATTCCTAGATGCCAAATCTATCTTACTTATAAAATAAGCAAACTCCTTCTCAGATAGTTCTATAAGCATAACCTAAAATAAAAGGATCTTATTTTCCAGGAATAACCGGTAGGCTTAAGGCATGGCCACTAGCATAGAGGGTAGAAAGAATAGTTTGTCCATGTTTTGAGTCAGAATCGATAGAAAGAATGCGTCAATATTAAGTCTGGTTAAAAGCCAGGAGCTTGGTAAAAGAATCGGCCCAGGTAGCTAAAAATGCAACATTAGTTAGCTTTCTCCTAATTAATATTATGTTCAGATGGAAATCGCTGATATGCATATGACTTACAATCTGCGCTGTCTTTATGCTGAACAGTAATAGGAATAAGCTTGATATTATACTTATTACGAGCTTTTATGATCAAGCAGACATCGCCAGTAGCATCGCCAGGGATATCGTCCTCTGGCTTATGTATATACGAAGGATACATCATTACACAATCAGCCTTACTCGAAAGGCGATGTAAAGCCTCAAAGAACATAACCGAGTTGCAGAGGTACTCGCTGGTGGTCACATATTGGGTATAGGCGAAATGCGACCAATTAGTATTGGTCGCGCCGAGGTGTACCGCTGAGACATCGTGTGTCAGAGGTTTCGATGGGACTAATCCGTGACCTCACAGAAGAAATAGTACAAGGACGAGAAAGGCAACTCCTGCCGCCAAACGGTCACGTTTAGATGTAAGTCCACGTAATAGGACGGCCATCCGATCCGTATAGCACGACAACTGAGGCATTGAAGGAAACTTCGAAAGCATTAGGAGCGAGTCTGATGGGCAGATGACCGCTACCTTTCTTTAGCTCCCGAACTGTTGGGTGAGCCGATCTGGACAAGTCAGCATTTCTTCTCCTCTCGGGGGATAGAGATAACAAGGTTAAAGGTGCTGTCGCTGAAAAGACTGGTCTTGGCGACCATAGTGGCGGCTGCAACTGACGGCTTACGGCTCACCCTATCGACGCGGCGATTGTCTGGTGGCTGGGGTCAACTGGTCATTCATATTCACGAGTGCGGCATACCAGACAAGCATTTAGGCCCTCTCACTGGTGTATCTTGCTATCTTGTACTGCCTAACGCTTGCTCAGGGAGTAATCAACAACTTCTAAGGTTAGGACAGCCATATTACATAACTATCTGCAGGTCTGAGGTCTCGGCATCCCGACTCGTTGCTTTCCTATTCGTGCCGATTACAAATCCGCAATAATTCACTTTTTCATCTATCTGCGGCACACCTGAAAACCATCGTGCGCAGTTTAACATGACGTCATCTAGCTGCTCTTTCCACGTGAAAAGAGAAAGGAGACAACGTGCAGGGGTAATCCAGCCTACACACGAGACTGCTGTGACTATAGCTCGATATTGGTCATGATTCACAATGGGTCAAGGTTGTTTTTTTCTCAAAGAGCTGTGTTTTGCTTCACATTAATGTCGTGCATTATCTCACATTTCAGTTTGACCCCCTAATTACAAGTTTGCTCATTGCCTTCTCTGTCCTGTTGGGACTACTGTCCCTCTATAGCACAGACCAACAAACCAGGTGGCTGGTCAAGCGACTGTTGCCGGAAAACTTGTTCAATCGACCTCATAGTCGTACTGAGGAATGGCTCCATGATCAGGAATTTGTGAACTAACGCCAACATCTCTCAAGAGAACATGATGTTTCCTGCTTAGAACTCCGCCCTCTATAACAACCCCCGAACCAATCCATACAGTAAGAAAGCTTCTTAGCAGATACTTGGCTATAGCTATAGGTGGGATTTCAAGTCCTTAGAATGAACCTGAGGCAGCTAACAGAGATAACGAAAAAAGCACAATGTTTCTTTTCCACGATGTATCCTTGGCTAGACTGGCAGTTGTTGTCGTCCTGTATCCGCCATTGGGCTAGGCGGCGATAACCAGCAGGTGGCTTTCATTTTTTCAAACCGAAGCTAGACGAGTAACTATTATTCTCGCTGAGATCCCTATGTTCTGGACCATCCTACTCTTTGTCAAGGTGTTTTTGGGTTATAGTGAATTCTGTAGAAAGACACGAACCGCAACCAACAGGATCGACAATTGCATTGTTTCGGGATCCTGCATGTTGTATCTCTCTTTGAACATTATTTGGCCTATAGCATAATTAAGTATGCGATGTAAGGCAAAAGCAGGTCTTTAAGAAGAAGCCTAATTTAGTCATGGCCACCGTACCAGATTACATTTTCTTCCCTCTGACAATTGGCCTCTTGCATAAAACTTGGGGCTGAAATGCACCTTGTCAGACTTATACCTATTCGGACCAGCATGAATGTCACTCTGGCGCGCTGGGCTGAAGCTATTGGCTTACATGCTGCATGCCGATAGCCGACAGCAGCAGGCTATTCCGCTTCGAGACAGTTTTCACTTGGGGTTTCCAAAATGTGAATTGTTTTATGAGAGTAGTGTTATCAATTGCCGTTAAATTTGTTTCACCACTTATAATTGCTGCGAATAAATTGTCAACCGTTTAACACTCTGATCCTCCTTTAAAAAACGGAGCTCCGTCAATGGTACCTTTTTTTGCTCAGTCTTAACCAGCCGCCTGCATCATTTCGCTTCAGCCCCAATACGAATAAACCGTTCTAGTAATGGTACATCATGGCGCAGGCAGATGAGCAATTAGCTGCAAAATCGGGATGATAGGGCTTTACAGGCAAAGGCTGGCCACTAGTTTTCAGCTCGGCGCCACCCTTTCATATTATGCTGACTCCAATATGGGGTTGCGTCCGCCACATCAGCTAGTGCAGCATTCCTACCTATGATGCTCACCGTGGCTTATTTGTGAGGCTGCTTATTCGTCAATGGCAAAGCAGGCTCTGGTCTATCTGGGTCTGGGCTCAGCTAGTTTCGATGCATTGAATCCACAGCCTTGGAATTGGATTGCTACAAAATAAGTGGTATGCCCCACGTAGCTGCTTTGAGGCTCTGCATCCTCTTCTATTCTCTTCAGATCTGTCAGACTGTCTTTCTCCTCACCATAATTCGGGATGCGCTGTTCTTTCTCCATCAAGGCCGCGAGCCTTGCTCTTCTGTCTCTCGCCAATGCTCAGGACGAGTCTGAGGATTTGGCTGGTGCTATTGCCGACTACGATTCTCTCTCCCTTTTCCGTTCTCTGCTCGACGCGGCTCCCCAGGTGTTGGTTGAGACCCTCTCTAGCCAGGGCACCAATGTTACCGTTTTAATTCCTACCAATAATGCAATCAAGAGCTATCTCAAATATTCTGGCATTTCGGATGTAACCGAACTGAACCAGACAACGCTCCAAGTCTTCTTCTCGTATCATACTATGGTAGCTTCACTCTCATCCACGGATTTTGATGATTCCCGTGGACTGTCAGTTCCCACCTTGTTGAAGAGCGAGGAATTCAACAACAGAACTGCAGGCCCCCAGATCCAGAGCCAATTTGGCAACAATGCTGATGGTCAAGTTGTATTCGCTACACGACAACGACAAGGGAAGAGAGCCGATGGGGATATCAGTGGGGCAATTGTCAATCTCCGAGCAGGTGAGGAGCAGAACATCAAGATGACTGCTGTCGATGGATCTTGGGGTGCGAAGAATGCGAGCAGATTCCAGATCGTGGACAAGTGAGTAACAGCAAGCCAGCTCGTCGAGACCAGTCTAACAGACATGTGCAGGGTACTTCTCCCGCCTCTCTCCTGCTCTAAGACGGTTAAAGCCGCCGACGACAAGAGACTCACAGCATTGAACGGCGCTCTTATCAAGGCGGGTTTGTGGCCCGCCCTCGATGCCTCAAAGAACGTAACATGCCTTGCACCGTCTACCCAAGCGTTCAAGGATGCGGGAAGCCCCGATGTTGAGCTGTCAAAACAGGCTCTAGGCGGAGCGCTGCTGTATGTTGTTCCTGTTCCACATCCGGGAGTACACTGACGATATTTTAAAGAGCTCATACCCTCAACGAAGTTACCTACTCCAACTACCTTCGTGACGGGCAAGTCATCGGAACTCTGAACAAGACCGAAGTTCGAGTCAGCATTATAGGTGACGATATCTTTTTCAACAACGCCAAGGTTATCGAAGCGAATGTGCTCACAAATAACGGCCTCATTCATATGTAAGTCCTTCTTGATCTATTATGGCAGATATAATAACAGACGCAGCCTCGATTCCGTCATCGAAGCAGGAGGGAAGCCCAGTGAGACCAGCACCGGAACATCAACTGTTGAGACTGCGAGTGCGACTTCAAGCGGGTCAGAGTCAACCTCGAGCTCTGCAACTGTCTCGCCAGACCAGGGAAACTCTGGCAGTCACCTATCGATCGGCCGTGGAATGTTAAGTGTCTTGGTTGCGGCTTATGCAATCTTGTAATTAGTACTGCTGAGTTATGAGGTTTACAGGATACTGGCGTTTTATTTCCTGCCTATTTTAATAACAAGAATGTTTCGTGGACTATATCTACTCGCCCACCTGACGATCTGCATTCCAGTGGACGTGGCTCTGGATGAAACCCCACCTCCAGGTAGCATGCCGAATTCTCCCGCCCCAAATATATAGAGGTACCCAGCACATAATAACAACTCCTGAAATCCCAGCCATGGCACTAAAGGCGTTATCATAACCACTCTCATCAATCCAAGGGTTAGTGTAGAAAGAGAGAAGAAATCCGAATGCAGCTGTATCTTGTTAGTTTACACGAATCACATTATTGTTCAGCCTTGTTACACGGAATTTCGCGTACCCGGCGATCGAGGGAGTTGGCTTACATTTAAAAGCTAGCTGCGTGACTGCCAGCTCTCCTGCAACAGGACGGTAACTATCAATCGTGTAGACCAAGCTTATATTAGTAGCTTGAACGATTGCCAGGTTTACTTTCCATAGGTGTTAGCATATACATAAGTGCGGAAGAGCTCTGAGTTAACTGACAGAGACCGAGGCCTATAGTAGGGACAATCCAGTGCCAGCTGCGATCGATGCCTACTCCATATAGAACCAGAGAAACTGGCGCAATAACAAACGAGATGGTGATAGCAGGCAGTCGCATCTCCGGTTCTCGAATGCCACCGTTGGTGCGCGTCAGCTTATCAGCCACCATGTCACTGAAATGCCCTCCAAAGAAGGCTCCAATACCGGCTCCTATGAGGCAGGCAACGAAGCATAAGCCAGCTTGCCACGGCTCGAATCCATAAGTAGCATCAAAAGCAACAGCGAAGTTGGAGCTAATGGCAACGAGGAAGCCAATTGTAACGGACATGACGAGGGTAGCCCAGAGTACTGGAGGAAGGGCGAGAAGCACAATTGGACGGAAGAATAGCTTGAAGAAGGACTCTTTTGTGTGTATGCCACTGTACATGGATAAGCTTTGCAAGTATGTACGCTTTGGGGATGCAGAATGGGACAGTCGTAGTACGGATGGCGAGATGTCGTCAGACTGAGCATTGTTGACATCCATAGCCTCAAGCTTACAAAGCTGGGTATGAGCAGTGTTGGGATCAAGATCTGCATGTGATGGTGATGAGAATTCCTGGCGGTGAAAGACAGTTTCAGGGAACGTAAAGATGATCAGAATGGTGCACGCTCCGACCAAAGCCACCGCTATCCAGTAGATATACCGCCAGCTCAGGTTAATAGTGATGAGTCCAGCAATGATGATTCCAGCGCCTACACCAGCGGACAATGCTGTGGTATATATACTGTTTGTACATCAGTTTCTGCAAGTTGGGTAATTGAATAGGGATGCTTACGCCATAACGGCACCTCTCTCGTGCAAGAAGAACAAGTCTGAGATGGTCAAGGGGGCCAAGCATTCAGCAACGCCAGACGCAAAGCCCATAAGGATTCGTGCAGCCAAGGCTGAGCCGTATGTATTCGCACCACCAGCCCAAGCAGCAAATGCGGTGTAGAGGACGAAAGACGCGACATAGATAGGTCGACGACCGTACTTTGCCACGAAAGGCATCCATATCAGGTTCCCCATGCCCTGCAGAAGCGCCGTGGTGGTGAAGAAGTATGCAATCTTGGAGAGGTTTTCATCGAAATCAGAACCAGCTGGACCAAAGAAGGACTTGGTGGTACTGACGATGGCGACTGAGGGTCCGGCAGCCAAGAAGTTGCTGAAAAAGATGGCGCAGGAGACGAGTATAGCAATATAAATACGATATGGCTTCGACCTATATTCTGGTTAGCTTGCTGCGCTTGAGTCAGAACAAATGCTTGGTGGGAGAAAACCAGTTCAGAGGATCATTGGGGTCATCCGTCGGGGCTGGGATTAGTATCATTGTATTGGTCTCTGGGTTGCGGAGCCGCAGGCCTCCCAGCATGTTGCTGCGGACATCAGACGTGCCCATTCTGTGCTTCGGAACACCACTAGACATAGTATTGATATACAAGGTAACAAGAGATGACAGTTGTCGGTTGGAACATCAATTGCCGGAGAAATCGTAAGCCACAAGAACGAAGCTCACGCTGGCGGTGATCCAAGACCTAGTAAGACACTCGAGGCGTAGAAAAGGGCATAACGGGATACATGTACAGTCAACTGTAGCCTGTGCAACCCAATAGACGCAGAGGTACGTTGGTGAACAGGTACTGAATCTCGTGATGGTTAGCTCAGAAAAGGGGATAAAATCTGCTAGTGACGCGGCCTAACGCGGATGAGGGGCGGCTCCACCGCTAGCGTGTCATCCCCACGGGGTCCATGCTATGACAGCGAGATAAGAACTAACAGGGAGAGCTCTTTGCTATAGGCTATTTTGTAACATAATAGTATACAAAATATATATGTAAATGCAATAGATATTAAACGAGTAGAACTTAATTTGTAGTAGTAATACCTTTCTTCTCCTCAAGCCTTGTAACATGTCTCCTCCATTTCGGGTTAAGCATAGAATTAAGAATTCCAAGAATAAACATAGCCGAAGATCCCAGTCAGTTCCCCAACAGTCCATATATAGCCATATAGCAATGGATGAGAAGTTACTTCTTTTGGCTTAGCTGATCTTGCCCACTCTCAAGTCTCTGCCCTGCTGTAGCACGTTGTTGTTTAGCAACCTTATTCCTTAATCAAGTATTAAATTATTATAACTTCTAAAAGTAATATAGTATATATAATAAATAAGCACTTCTAGAGTAACAATAAAGATATCTTATATAACTATATATATATAAGAAGATAACCATAATCCCACTCGGACCACTATACTGTTATAGTCAAGGCTTATAGAAAACAAGCCTTGCGCAACTCCTCATCCGACATGCCAGTATCACCAACCCTTCTACCATCGTTACAATATGTACCACTCTGCTCAATAACGAAATCAGCAGCCGCTGCCTCCTCCTTGTTGTCATCGTTTACATCTTCGCATATCGAAATAGCCTCCGTGACACGACTGTCCCTCAACACGCCTTGTACAGGATACGAGTACGAATCACCGTTCGAAAAATGCTGTGTCATCTAGCGAATGAAACTCTCAGTTACTTGGTCACTGTGCGGTACGAGTAAGAGTGATACTTACCATGGAGTGGTATTGGATATTGGCTTTGCTTTGAATGGCGACTACTTGGCACAAAGCTGCCTTGCCTGGATCAACTACAGTGTTGACAGTGACCCTACTCATGGTCTAGGTAGACAGCTTTGTTAGTACGACGTGACAAGTATAGCCTGTGAGCAGAAAAAGCTTACCCGGGTTATAGTGGAGTTCTCTCCGCCGTCAAAATCCATCTTGACATTCTTAAGAACCCACTTGCCAGTGATATCCAGCTTGCCATTGATCTTACCTGAGACCATCTCAGGAAGACCAACTTCCCAATCGAAACCGCCTCCAATGGTACCCCCAAGCTCGCCGCCCCACTCCTTTCCCGTCTGGCTCTGCCAGTTGACCTTGGTACCTTGCTCGACTTGGAGATAGAGATCGATTCCCATTTCGACGGGTTTGTCTGCTCGGCGGTTATATACAACGTGAGAGGTCCTGACAACCTCCAGCTGGCGTTCTCTGTGGGATGGAATGTTAGTGGAATGATAATGGCTGACTGGGTAACGAGAGACATACTCAAAAGGCTTCGAGTTGAGTTCCTCGAATGTTGGTACAAAGCTGGGTTCGCCAAGAGTGACTTTCTCAGGCCTGGCCTTGGAGAACATTGGTGTCATGTATTCAATGACGTCGCCTGCGTTGAGTTGAATGCCCAAGAGCATTCCCTGATCTGAACTGCCGCGAGGTATTCTTTGCATGACAGGCGGTTTGTCCCAGTAACCTCCAGCGTCGAGTCGACAAGTTGTATCACCGCCACACTTGTTCGACATCTCGAGCTTGATCCGCCCGACGCCGCCGTTGAAACCACCATCATTCATGGAGAACTCGTTGAAATAGTCGCGCCAAGGGTCCCATTTCACAGTACCGAAGCGATGCTTGCCGTCGTCTGCAACTTTCTTGCCTGCTTCCTGAATGGTCCCATCTGTGTAAACCACTCGGATATAGCGGAGAGAACCCGAACTCGCCACGGCTTCGATCTCTTTGATGAAGACACCCTTGTTCCACTTGGCGAAGCAGTAATCCTCACCTTTTGCACTTCTCCCCACGCGAGTGAGAGGTGTAACCATAAAGTCCGGCAAGTTCTTGCAGTTATCCGCGGGAATTGGAGGTGAGTTTGATTCCTCAGATCCACCTCCTCCAGGGGTCTTCGGGGGGGTGATAAGGTCTGGCTTCTTGATGTCGGAGCTATCGTCGCCGGATCGGTTGCCGCCACATATGTTGTATGCGGTAACAGCTGTATTGGGAAAGGTTGCTTGGATGCTGTGAAGATCGGCTCTTCCATCACCGTTGAGGTCTGGAAAATACTGACAGGAACCGGCATAGCTACCACCATAGGCTGGAAAGGGACCTCCACGCTCCTGAATCTCCCAATGGTACCGGGACCCAGCTATGTCTTTGCGGCCCTTGTTGTAGTAGACAAAGGCATCTCCTGAGAACTTCTCGACCCAGATGGCATCATCACGCCCATCACCGTCGACATCAGCAAAGTGCATGTTGGCGCGATCATGCCCTTTAGTACCAAAGAACTGGTCGATGTATGTCCAGGAACCTTTAGAATCCTGTGTCCATCCCCAGATCCTTCCATTCTTTTCGATACAGAGATAGTCGCTTAGCCCGTTACCAGTGACATCAGCGAACTGGACAGCCAAGTCCTGGAAACCAATGCCGCGCTTCTCAGGACAGTAGAGCTCCGGCGCTGGGTTGGCAAGGTATTGCCAACTGAATCCGCCGCCAGGGGTGTAATTGTTCTTCCAAACAGAAACATGGTTCTTGTTATCAGGATCGACCCAGACAATGTCACACTTGCCGTCGCCATCCCAATCTGCAAGGTGAAGGTCTCGTCGATCCAAGTCACGAGGTGGCTTGAAGAAGGCTTTTTGCATAGGGCCCCAGTAGCTGTCCCTGTCCGTGATGAAGTCTTTGCCAGCGTTGGGATAAAAGTCCATCTCTCCCTTTGACAAGACCCAGACATAGTCGTCGCGTCCGTTTCCTGTCATGTCGCAATACTTGTTACCGTCGCCCTTGAGCTTCGTCCCTCCGTATCCCTTGTTCTTCCAGACGCGCATCTTGAACGTGTGCTTGCCATCGCTTCCCTTGGAGTGCTCCATGTACACATAGTCCTGCTTGCCGAGAAGACCAAAGTCTTGGGGCTCACCATAGATTCTGGCGAAATGGATCCTGTTCCGGATTCCCTTGGCAAAACCGCCTGTGTGTGTAGGACCTGAAGTCTTGCCCTTGTAGTAACCCGGACGCCAGGCCACCTTCAGGCCATCACCTTCTTTGCCAACACCACAGCTGCGATGGTTGGTCCACAGAAACGTTTCTCCTTGGTCGCCTACCCAAGCCCAGTCATCACGGCCATCGCCATTGATGTCTTCAAACCGAGTACCGTCCAGGTTACCCATGCTCTTTCCTTCAAATCTCTTTCCAAGAGCTTGCCAATACTTGGGCATGTCGTCGATCCATCCGTTGCGCCAGACGTAGACATCGCCGTTATCAGCAAGGCCACAGAAGTCAGCGCGGCCATCACCATCGATATCAGCTAGCCGGACTTTGCTCTGAGGATATCTGGAGTCGGCAGCTCTCCACAGGCCCTTGTAGACAAAGGTGGGAGGCTTGTCGCCGCCTCCGTTGCCTTGGTTGATACTGGCATAGACGGCACCGTCGGACCCGATACAGGCAAAGTCGTCGAGTCCGTCGCCGTTGAGGTCAATAAAGACAACTCCTTTGATCTTGCAGTTGTCGTGGACATCCAGATCAGTGTTGATCTTGGTGAACTTGCCAGCGCCATCGTTCCTTCGGACGGCGTAAACCACGTTACCCGCAGAGTTCTCAACCCAACCGAGAAGATCGTCTCGGTCTGAGCGGAAGATACGGGCAAAGAACCACTGGTCTCTATCCCAGTCACTCGTGATGGTCATTAGAGAACCCATCTCTTGACTGTCGTGTTCGTAGGTGCCGTCGTCATAGCCACTGCCTCTCTGGGTCTGAGAACCAGCATTGACGCCATCACCAGGGCTCTTGCGACAGGTTTTGCCCGAACCGCTTGCTAGATCAGCTGGTAGGGGATCGTTGATCTCATCCTTGGCTTCTTGAAAAGCTGACCAGAATGCGCCGGCCATCTTTCTAAAGCCATAATCAGTTGGATGTGTACCATCGCCCAGATCATCCAGCGTCATAAAACCGTCTAGATCTGCGAGGAAGATGGGTTTTCCTTGCTTGCGTAGCTCTGAAACCACAGCGCGATACTTTGTGTTGACAGGGCCACGCAGGCTTTCAGCGTCGGGTTTGTCGACTGGGAGGATGGTAGAGAGGATGATAACTGTCTTGTCGGAGATGTTTGACCAAAGATCGAGCAACATTGACTTGAGTCTCTCATGCTGGTTGCCTGTGTCAATGTTGTGTACGAGATCGTTCGTGCCAGCGTTGATAACGACAAGATTAGGCTTATACTTGTAGGAAAGCTTCGAAGCGTCGTGGATCTGCGAGACGACACAGCCAGAAGTTGCTTCCACATCCTAATTGGAGCACCGACGTTAGCCCAAGAAATGCAAATACAGGCCAGGTTTCTCACGTTGTCTTTCATTGTGCCGCCGTTTTTGGTGCCAACCATGTCAACATTGTACCCGGAATAACGAAGCTGATCTCGCAGCAACTTGCGGAAACTAAATGGTGGACAAGGGTTAGTTGGAATCACATATTGAGAAGGCTAGTTCACTAACCCATTTCCATCACTTGACCCTACACCAAAGACAATCGATGCTCCGAGGGCCATTACCCTGAGATCAGGAAGTGCACGCTTCTCGAGCGCTTTGTGTTCCTCCTGGGCTCGAGGTACAGCGCTGTGAGACCGAGATTGAGAATGAAGGGCATTGTGGGGATGTGCGTCAATGAGTGTAGTGTTTAGTAATAAGAAATGCAATAAAATTCCCCAAAAGGAGGTAAAAGAGTGTGTCAACTTCATAGCCAGTAAACCATAAAGATGCAGCGAGTGTGTGTGCTGTGTCTTCTATGGTCATCGCGAACATGACATTCATTTTGTAGTCTATTCTCTTTTGCTTTCTGGGCTAATGGTGGATGCACTAATTTCGACTACTATCTTGGCGTAAGATTTTGTGGTTCAACCAGTTCATCTGGCAAAATACAACGTGAGCTCGCTACGACATGGAATTTAACCCACCAAAACCTATTCTCAATAGGCTGCTTTCCCGAATGTAACATCGCGCTTATGCAATCCTTCAGCAGTCACAGCCCTATAGCATTAAAACTCAAACACAATGCGGCAGGTAGGCTAGGGATGTTCGCAGGTGGAAAAATACTAGGATATATTTGCCCATATGGTGGACCCCGAGAAGTTTCGGAGTAGACTGTACAGAGTACATCTCGCTGACACCTCGCGAATGGCCTGTCAACCTCTTGCCTTCAGGCGAACTATTATATCACAGGGCAGCATAACAGATACATCGCTTCTATGGAGATTATGCGGTAGATTTTCTGAGACCCCAAATACGTCTTTTGAAAAGAGACTTCCATTTTTGGCATAACTTATAGCTATCTAATAGATTAAATTATTAATCCTCTCCTGAAATCCTTTTATCTGCTTTCCATAGGAATGCTGTTGCCTGATATTGTGTTATAATGTATTAATAACTACCTGGCTGTGCTGCAAAGGATCAGCCAAGACAGGCCAAGTGCCATTTCCCGTTGCGCTTGGCGCGGAGCTCCCGCATATCCATGTCTGTCCCACTTGGAAAGGTAATGGCTGCTTCTGAACAATTTACCCAGATTTCTGGGGTGTTTGGGATTTTTGGTCTGCTTTGCAAGTATGATGTGACAAGCGGTGAGAAGCTACTTCTTTTCGCTTGGCTGATTTTGCCCACTCTCAAGTCTCTGCCCTGCCGCAGCAAGTTGTTGTTCGGCAACCTCGTTCCTCTCGTCATCCTCCTGGGCTAACTTGACATTTTGGAAGAAAAACATCATCAACAACAGCAGAATAGACAGAGACAGAGACCCAATAGCAAGGGTTTGTTGTGTCGTGCGATAACTCAGGTTAATCGCGTCACGAGTCTCAGTGCCTAACTCGTAGCTTTGTGCAACTACGATTGAGCGAAAGATTGCGGTTCTATTAGCCTTGACCTCTTCTGGTAGGTTTGAGGAGAGCCGGCGTGGAAGGAGAGTATTCCATAATGCTCCCCCAATACTTGGGATGCATGTTAGTTTATTCACCCAGGAGCAGGATCATATATGAGACTTACCTATTGCCGACATTGGCGCCAAACCCAGATGACGAAAGGAACATAGCTGTTGCAATACCAATCTCATGGTCTGGAACAGCGGCTTGCAAGGAGACCTGGAGCGGTACCTGGGCGAAACCACGACCGAGACCAAGCAGGACTTGTCCCGTGGTTAATGACGCTTCATTCGCGACTCGAACTCCGTCGATATTTGTAAAATAGATCGGAAGTCCGTTTGCTAAAGCAACCATCAAGAACCCGAGGATGATAAACGGTTTCGTATGCTTGACAAATCGTATGCCCAAGCCAATGACAAGGCCGCCAAGGTTCAACGCAACACGACGGGCATTGCTGATAACCGATATTAGTAAATGTGCGCTTTGCTGTGGGAGAGGACTTACTCAATGCGAACTGCATGGCCAGGGGAATAGCCACCTGCAACCTGCAGAAAGCTAGAAGCAAATGTTCGGTATGTTGAATCGGACATTGCAATCAAGCATACCGAAGCACAAGCGAGTATGACGTTGCGGTTCTTGATCACGCGAAATGGAACAATTGGCTTCTTGGCATACCGGCCATCCCAGATCAAGAATGCAACAAATGTCATGACGCCAACAACCAACAAGACGATAGACGATGGCTCGGTCCACTTCTCGGTATTGCGTCTTCCGGTTATGGAGAGGGGAAGAAGAGTCATGGAGAGGCCCCCAAGTAACAATAATGCTCCAACTATATCCAACTGGACATAGAGTACTTGTCGAGCTTGTACGAACCAAGGCGCATCCTTGGGTATCTCGGACGCAGCACGCAGTGAAGTTCGCTTGCTTACTATACCCCTCTTTCGTGCCCTGAGACTCATAAACACCATAATGGCAATGGTTGGTAGTGCACAGAATGGCATGATGGCAGCCCACATACCAAATCCCCAGCGCCACGAGGAATTCAGCAGCATGTGCTCGCCGAGATATGTCCCGGCGTACAAAGTCGGTATGGCAGCAAGTGATTCCGGGAGAGTAAAGAGGAAGCCTCTGTTAATCAGGGATGTTACCTCGGCAATAAAGATCTGCTCAGTAATTGTCCACCAGGTGTCACCAAATGATTCAAAAATGCCACCAGCCTAATCTTATTAGTCAAAACGACGAGACACAAGTCAGACTTACAAGATAGGTTTCGACGTTATGACACGCCGCATAGAGCACATTTGCCAGAGCCATGCTTATCGCTGCCCCAGCAAATCCCTGAGGTCGTCCAATATGCTGGTCCTCAGTTAGCCTCGCTAAAGGGAATAACAAGCGTTGAGTATACTCACATCTGCAACTTTGGCCAAGAGGGGATAGGCAACAATCCGAACAATACCGTGAACAATATTTGCGGTAGCAATAAGCGAGTGGCCTTGGAAATGGCTAGTGGCGTATGGATCGTAAACTCCGGCTGAGGAAGCTGCAAAGACCATGCTGAAGTTCATGACAAAAAGGCTGAAATGTTCAAGTCAGCATTGCTGCCTGCGCGGCGCCCAGTCGAACATTCACTCACCCGACAAACGCCAAAGTAAGTGGGAACTTGGTCCAGAGCTTGCGCAGAGCTTCTGTAGGAGCTGGAATGGCATTTTGGTGACTCTCCGAGTCAATTGCAGCGCTGCCATTGCTTTGATCCAAAGGACCTTGGCCAACCGGCGCGATCTCGCTCTTTTCTGGCGCCATTTTAGATTTTGCGTTGACAAATAACGGCCTCTTCTTAAATTCCCAAGACTATGAGTGTTCCCCCCCAATGCCAAGAAGTGTCATCAGACCACCCAAGCTCATACTAAATACACAAATAGCCTAGATTGATAACCGGCACATCTTGGCATTTTAAGCTTAACCTATTACAGTGCAGTAACAGTCAAGATTATCTTATCAGATCCTTGTATGGCTCTGAAAACTCTTTCATATTACCAAAATAACTACCTCCTTAGCTCTGTAATGTTGAGCAATTTCTCATGAGCACATTCTTTGCATCCAGCAACTCTATAACCGTTCATGGGTCAAACCAAGTCTTATGAGGAAATTGGACATGAATGCTGCTCGAGAGTAGATACTCAAGAACCATTTTGAGTAGCAACTGCATTCTAATGGCTGTGGAGAACCTAAAATTTCCAACGAAAGAGAGGGATTTAAATGGCAGTCCTCCCTGGTCTTATTGGTAAGGCTTTCTTCCAAGACAACGTTTCGGGAAATCTTTGGCCCCGATCCACCAGGCCAAGATCACCTTAGCTTGATTTCCTATCATCTGTGGAGATCCCTTTGCCTGACCGTAGTTGAAGGCAATAGATTTGTCGT
The DNA here is from genome assembly GCA_014824365.1 of Fusarium sp. NRRL 66894. NCBI lineage: Eukaryota > Fungi > Ascomycota > Sordariomycetes > Hypocreales > Nectriaceae > Fusarium > Fusarium sp. NRRL 66894. Next base: position 24,876 of record JABEEQ010001903.1, on the reverse strand, counting down.
AATACGAGGTACCGTCCCTCGTATCATAATTACCGATACGAGTTGTCTGGACACCGTCGGCAGGCGGTTTAGATAGATGTTGCTTCTTAGAAAGGTCTGGCTGGCGTCATAGCTACACGGGATCAGGTATGGAGGTAGGGCATTCTTGACCTATGCTGCAATGGAGGGCTCGAAATCATGATTACCGATCCGCTCTGCCGTCGTCTTACTCTGATGGAAATGTTTTGTAAGGTGGTCTGCACGGTCCTGTCACGCCTCGAGATGCTGAACGCGGACTCCACACATCGAGGAAATCGGAGGAGGCGGTATTGTCCAGTCGTCCAAGATGGGCAGCGTGTCTATTTGATGAAACCCACGGAGATGTTGGATGAGGCTGTCTTTCCGTCTAGAAACATTTGGCTGTTGTTCATTGTAACATGCATTATGATTATGAGAGCCTAGGTGATGTTCGGTAGTATTGCACTATGGACTTGTACTCCTCCCAGTCGAGGATGATACTACTGCACCAGGATACGGTGCAGAAGTCCACTAATCGCAGTCAAGATGGAGCGTCTTTTTGTGTCTCGTTCAGTCGTTCTTTTCAGCGAACGTATCGCAAAAGAATGGGCAATGGAAGATTCGGGCCTGGCGGTGCTCCTCCTCTTTGTGATGCGCCTCCTGTTTCGATTCTGAGCGATCGAGTCTTCTAGCAGGGCTTGATCAAAGCACAACCCGATACCTTTATGATTGCAGACAGGTATGGTAGGGAAGCCACGCCCAAGCAAGTCCTCTACCAATGTGCTCATACAACAGTTTAGTATCTTCATCATAGACCTACTTGGGTGCGAGCAAGCTAGAGTGATTATCCAGGCATTGTGTATTTGTTACCAAAGCCCAGTTCAGACAATTAAGCATCCATAAGGAATTCACAGAGCGCTGCCTCGAATAACATATGGAGAAGAGAGATATTCCTATACTTATCTTTTATAAGTGGTCTTGAACTGGATAGATAAGTGCTTTATCTGATTTCGTCCATTTGTGCTGGAGAACAAGACTCTCAATCAATTACTTGTCAAGTTGAAGGGCAAATAAGCTTAAATAAAGTAACGCTGACATTTAAGTTTAGAACTTACTAATTGGGTACTCGGCACATCTGAACGGTGATTCTACAGGGGTTATACTGAGACATGGCATGAGTTGGTGCGGCTGATAAATTTATTCAGTTGTCACATGCCCAAGATGACGGTCGAGAATACACCACTAAACCTTTAGACCTGTCACATTCAGCTCTGACTCCTTTGCTGTGATATGATAGGTATTCAGTTCGTAGCGTACTTGTTGCGACCCCTGACTTAGGATTCTGGTTTATATTAAACCAAAGAGACTCCAATACGGCGAGGCGGCTTGTCGCCAGCGTTGCCTGTCATCGGTCTGCATTCTTGCACAACGCTCAGCTCCAACGTGTATCCAATCTTCCTTTTCCTAACTCCAAACTTTTTCGTTCTTTCGTCGTAATGAACGATGATGTTGTACTTCTCCTCATTGAACACAATCGCCCACTGATTGCCAACACCATTGCCCCTTACCGTACCATATTGAATGGAGCCCACATCAGGGTCCAACTTGCATGCCTCGACTGTAGCCACTCGGTACTCCTGCACTCTCGCCGCGGCGTGTTCATCGGGGCTCACGTCAACACCTGCATTTGCATCAGCAACCTTTATTGTTTTAGTAGAGCAGTAGCTGGCATACCTTTGTGATGGAATACTTGGGAGTAATTGTTGGTAAAGGTGACAACAGACATGTTTGCTGAGATTGTTGAAGACAGAGATGGGGGTTATTGAGCTGGGTTGCTGGATGTAGGAGAATGATGGGCACCTTATCGAACGGGAACTTGATCAGCTTTTATAGACAACAGAACACACCAGATCTCAGGCCCTCCAGCTAAGATACTTAAATCCCTTGTGTTGAATCATGCGATGGCGGGCTTGCCAAGGAATTTTCAGCTTTCAGCTTGCTCTCTTTTTGCACGCGCTAACTGAAATGTGTAACGGCCCTAACTCCAATGGTCCTCAAAATTTGAAAGGTCAGGTATTTCTTAGATGGCTTGTGTGGTGGCAGAGACAATAGTTGGCGCTCCCTGCAACTTGATAGGTAGGATGGCTACATCAGCTGTCAGCTCAGACGTAAGGGGCGCGTTGGCGCTATCTAATAAGTTCAAACTTAAGCTTAACCATCACTCTTCCTTGCCCATGCCCAATACTTACCTCCCGTATAGCAGGGGGTGGCTGTGTTTATGAGACATGCATGGCTGCGGCTGGACATTTCACTCACGAGTCTCGGAGGGGAAATGAGACACCAGAGCCAAGATCTGCGAAGCTGGTTGTACCTGACGTTGGTCTGTACTAATGCCTCGAGGGCCATTGTATCTCAAGCTAGACTAAGCTGTGGCTTGTTCATTTCGTGACGCGCCCTTTTATAAGGCTCCTCTAGACTGTTTTGAAAGAGACCTGAATGCTGGAAGGTGTTGCTTGCTTTTCGGATCCACTAAACCATGACCTTGCTTTTGCAGTTGGAAACCATCGCGTGAAAATGGGCTTTAAGCATGGCAGACACGCACAGATTACACCGGCCCATGGCTCGAGAATACTGCTTAACCATTGGACTTCAGAACGTGGTTGGGACTTTTCACGAGGATATAACATACCTCCACAGTAGGCCATAGCCTAGACTATACGTAAAGTCCAAGTCTTCGTCTACCTTTACTGTTGAAACCAGCCGAACGATACTGACGACAAGCACACTTAGAGGATCAAGGTCAGCAAGTACTTTCTTCTACAGACTGCAAAGGATGGAGAAATGCTTACAAACCGCCAGCCATCAGAATAAGAGCGATTCCAATCTTGCGACTTAGGGGTACTTCCATAGGATGCAGTAGCCAAATGGCAGCAGGAGTAGAATGTGATCGCTCGCAGAATTTATGACGGCTGATGCTGTGTATATATCCACGATAGCTTGGCAATTTTCTCCCTCATACGCTGGACAGCGATATGCAATAGCCGCAATTGTGTGGAATATGCAGTTGGTCACGACGATGAACAACACGGCATAAGCGCAGATGATGAAGTGTATGTCGACTGTGAACCTGAGATAGAACATCAAAACTGAGGCTTTGGTGAAGACGGTCGCTAGGTTGTAAGCTGGTATTCCAGCCCACTTTGCGTTCTAAACGACGGTATACCGACGAGTAATGGCAGTGAAGTTTTATCGATGATGATCTCACCTCTATTTAGATTTAAAGACCTCGGGGATCGACATCTTTGATGCAAATACCTGCACCAAGTCGCGCATCTTTCCATTGTCAGTTATGATCGCAAAACCTCACTCGTAGATGCCTACTTATCGCGGCGCTGATAGATCCCAGCGTCGCAAATACCTATTCCCATGATATCAGTCGTGATCGTGGAGAGATGGAGGTTCAAACTACTGCTGCAATTACTATAAGTGCTAGGAAGTGTCAGTCGATACACCTGTGAGGATTGTGCGCCAATTGACTGTCATCGAGGTGCCATCTGTTTATGACTCTCTTGCTTATCTAGATCCGCAAGGCAACGATTGATAGCCCCAGGACAGCTAATATTATCGAAGCATTGAATAGCCGTGAGCTTTGGCCGCCCGTATGGGAGAGCAATCCTTTTGTAATTATAACTGCGCCTTCGTGAGGTTCGTGGGTATCGATTTCTGTCATCTTAGGTGATATTATTAGTAGCGGCTGTCTCACGTAGGATGCGTCGTTGTATCGGATTGTGAAGATATACTCAGGGTGCGTATTTTCGGCATTATTGGCGCATTTCCTGCTCAAGAATGTCGTCAAAGGAGAAATGGTCAAAGTTCATATTGGGCAATGATGACAATTATAAAGCTCGTCCGTATGCGGTGAACCTACATCAGTAAGCATACCAATTCGGCCCATTATAAAATTTGTTCCGATCTAGATTGGTTCTTGGGGCCTTTGGTGTCGGGCTAGCAACGCCATCATTACTTGGCTACTGGACGAAATTCACATCAGACTCAATGCGAACACTGGCTGGAATGCATCCGGGTAACATTTACCTCTCAAACTTCGAACCTCAATCCTTCACAGAACATGAAGAAAAGTTCACAGCAGTTTCACAAAGAGTTCTTTTGTACGGTAAAGAATAATTAAATGTTTACCACTGCTGTCTTTCAAATGACAGATAACATCAGCAAGGGATCAAAGGTGAGAGCTGGACTCCAGGCATACCGGCCCGGTGCTGTCACTTGAATCCCGAAAATAGCAACAGGGCATCCCTCACCTTAAATGTGTCGCCGGACGGGAGAAGTCTCATGGTATGTAACCAAATCCGATGGCCCTTAGCCAGCCTTATGGCGGAAGATACCTGACTCGATGCAATGGGTGATCACTGGGTTCACTGAATCAAGAAACTGGCTAACGCTGCTCTGCTTAAATATCACCCCATCATGTAATTATTCATCATCCAATCGCTGCACAAACTTCCTTCATTCCAAGCCGCACTCGCCCGATCCTGCTGTTGGTTGTCATCCATCTGCGTACACAGCATCACTTCTCCCCCTCATCATGCTTCAGCCCAGCATCCTTGGCCTTCTTATCCGCAAGATCACACAGAAACTTCCACTCCTCACTGCTGACTTTGCTCACACTCAATCTCGACTGCTTGAGCAACTGCATCATCTCAAGAGGACCGCCAGGCTTTCCGAGCTCACGAAGTTCTTTTAGACCAATAGGTACCGCGAACTTCTTTCTGAACTCGACGTGGACCAGGTCCCAGATGGGTTTCTCTTTGGTGGATTTTGGGTCGTAGTATGGTGCGCCTGGTCGACGAGCGGATCCTAATGAAGTCAGATGGGTATTATAAGGTGGGTGGGGATGGAGGACTTACTGTCTTCGGAGAATTCTTTGACGATTTCCATTACGCCTACGATGCCGGGGTCTTTGCAGTTGCTGGCGTAGAAGAAGGCGAGGTCGCCAGCGTTCATGTTTCTCATGTTGTTCCGAGCTGCGAAACGTCAGTCTCATCGTATTTCATTCAGTGAGCATAAGTTCATACCTGCGTATGCGCGGATGCCTGTATCAAGGTCAGTCACTGAGATTCATCGCGAGCATATGACAACATACCATCCCATCCCTCAGGCTCCGTCTTGGCCTTCAAGTCATCGATGGAAAACTTGACATCAACACCATTCTCAATTCGAGTCTCAGGCTCTGCTTTCATGAGCCAGTACCACTGCCCATCGTGCTTCGGGGCATCAGGGTTTATCGTTGGGATGGAGTCGATGTCAGGATCTTCAGATGCACCACGAGAGCTGGACTGAGCAGGCTCCTGTTTCTTGGCTGGCTTCTTCACTTTTAGTGCATCTGACTCTTCGGACTTTGCTGGCTCCGCTGGTGCTTTGGGCTTCTCTTGCTTCTTCACATTGGTTGCTTTGGCAGTTTTCTTTGGCGGACTCGCTTTGGCTGGGGGAGGCGCTTCAGGCTCGGGATTTCCCTTCGCTGCTTGCCGAAGAGATCTTCGCTTGGGCACAGCTTCTTCTGAAGCATCGAGGGTAGGCGCACTTCTTTTTCGGGGTGGCATGTTGAGCTGTGGATGTGTTGAGATTGGCTTCACTTCATCGAAAGCTTGAACGCGCGACGCGTCTTGAGTTGGGGCTTGAGCTTTGTGCACAGCCACAGCCTGCGCCATAATATCCATCAGTGCAGTGCACAGCAAACAAACCCAGGCACCGCTAAAAGGACTTCAATTACGATTTTAAGAGCTCCCGAGCATGTTCCGGTATTCTACTCAGAAGTAAGCAAAAGAAACTTTCTTCTGTCGTGGTCGCAGTTGGAACCATGCCGTAATCCCAGTCGTTGGTATCATCACAATAATTGATCAACGGACAGTTAATGAATTGAGCTGGCTCGCAAGAACTTTCGCCATTCAGCCAGCATAAAATTTAAAGAATATTGACTCAATTGCAAGTAAATCTTCAAAGATTTCTCCTAGCTATTTTTGCAGTCACGACACCGTTTACAACGGAACATGCTTCCCCAACCAATCCTCCATCACCAACGTTGCAGGGTAAGCTGCATCCCCAAGCCTCAGCAGCATCGCAACATGCCCTTCAAACCCCTCTCCCTCAAAAACATGCAAGTCAACATCCGTCCCCGCAGCCTTCAAGGCCACAGACAACTCAACCGCTTGGCGAATATCTCCCTTCCTCTGAACATGAAGAAGTAAAAAGGCTCCAGCGTTTGGTGCAGCTGCGTGATGTGTAGGTGACATTGCCTGCAATCGCACGGGGTCATCGCTCAATCCTTTGACCATGTTGGTGACGATGGGCCCTGTATTATCGGCAAACTCTGCCAAAGCATTGTAGTTCGAGCCATCGAGCGCGATAACGCCTTTTAGGACATCCATGCCAAACCCTGCTTTTTCCGCATAGCTTGGGTCTGTTCCGACTAAAGTAACGACATGTGCTCCAGAGCTATGCCCCATGAGAACCACTCGCTCTGGATCAAGCCCTAGCTCTTCAGCATGCTTGATCAGATAGGCCACTGAATCAGCAACCTCTTGTACCTGCTCCTCAACAGTGACCGTCGGGATAAGCGTATAGTTGATTGACGCAAAGGCGTAGCCAAGGCCATTCAAGTGGCTGACTTTCTTGGAGCCAGTTGAGTCGAGATAAGTCCCGATTGTCCAACTTCCGCCATGGACATACACGACGACTGGGGCCTTGGCAGCACCTAAAGTCGGTTTCCAGAGACGAAGGCGCTGAGCTTCTCGTTCACCGTATACAGTGTCGGTTCCGCCTTGAGGAACATCCGAGTTCATTTCAGATAAGAGCTCATGCACTCTTTCCATAGTAATATCGTCGTTGGTGTCTTTATATATGGAAAGGCCAGTGATTTCGTGTCCCCGAGCAGCCAAGTCCTGGGGACTCAACTCAGAGGTGCTGGGTGTCTCTGGAGAAGTCATTACTGAGATTTTGTAATTTAAGGATAAGAAGTGGCATAAATCGAGAAGTTTGTGAAGAAATTAAAGGTCATTTCCATTGCGCAAGCCAATCTATTCATATTATTCCCTCTTCTCCACTTTCATGGTCTGCGTAAAATCGCAACGTAAGAAATCCAGCAACCTAAATAATTCAGATGCCTGGTCAGGCAGACGCATAAACCAAACAAAGGGTCCTGCTACAGGACTTCCAGATTCGGTGTGGTCTGTAGCGATTTCCAGTAGCTTATCTCAGCCCAGTTGCCGTATAGCTGGATCCCCTGAAACAAACCAAACGAAGGCGTCAATTTAGCCTAATCCATCTGCGATAAGAACCCCCAGCGCGTATAAATCCAATGGCGTGACACATTTTTGTATGAGCCCAGCGTCAAGAACAAACCAACCCATTTCCACCATTTTTTGCAAATTCAACCTGACTCTAATCATATGTTTTCATTATAGATCCATCCTTTCTTAACCTTGCGTCATCAGCATTGTCTCAGTAAACTCAATAACCGAACGAAGCTGCTGCAATTGTCCACCTTCCAACAGCATAAATTCTTGATGGTTATGTATCATCTCAAGCGAATAATCACACCCATCTCCACCCGGTCGAGCCTCGAAATCAAGCTCATCCTGAAAATCCTGTAAATGTGACGAAATATCGTGCAGGACATCAGGATCTAGTGTCAAGAACTGAGCATATGACATCGTCTTGCTTAAAGATGACCCCATATCTGACTCGATCCAGTCTGAAGGGTTATTAGTGAGCACTCTCGAGATGGCAGTGGTGATGCGCTTCAGTGACCTGAAGATCATAGGATCCGTCACGTTTGGCGATGGGTGGGAGTCCTTTAGTCTGGAGAGGAAGACGTTTATCATGACGAAGTGGTCCTTCATTGCGTAGAGCTCGTCACGGATTTGGCGGACTTTGGGATTCGGTGGCTGATGCGGCTTTTTGTGGTGTCGATCGGGTAGTGCTGCAGGCGGGAAACCCATATGCTTGGTTCTAAACTCGTCGAAATCCCTGTAGGATCGTCAGTTTCAGAAAAGGGCTGTACACGGAAGAGTCTCGACTCACGCTTTCAGAATAGGTAGAAATTCTGTAAATAAGTCCCGAATATCCTCCAAAGCCTCGAGACAACGAGCAAGCTCCAAGTTTGCATGCAGAGGAATATCTGCAGCTGTCAAGCGTCTGCCAAAATCTTTTGGTGGAGCAACACTTGAAAGGGTGTTGTGTGTTTTTTGAACGACCTCCTTCAGCTCCGACATTACTCCCCATGTGTCGGGATTCAGTGGAATGTCTATCAAGGCCATGCTAGAGCCCTTGGAAGCCCAGTGCTGAGCGTAGACCTCGAGCATCTTGCCAAGGTCTGCTGTTTGTGTGCAGAGCTGACCGCATGTCGAGCGGATCAGGCTCATTGTCGAGATCAGATTTCCTCCGATGTCGTTTGCCAGTTTGGCAGCAGCGACGAGAGATGCATTGGTGTCTTGGCATGCCTTGTGATAATCGCTGGGATTCGGGTCGGAGGGCACATTGTCAGGTGCATTGATCTCCGCATCAGGGCTTTTCTGGGGGCATGGGGTCTCAGGCTGTTGTTGTTGAAATGCTGGGAAGACTTCAACAGCTCTATTTTTTAAACGATATGGAAGTTGGGTGCGTGATGCTGTATTAGATGGATCGACGTAGATTCTTGCGTTGGGGTCTTGGGCGGGGAATGGCTGCTGTTGCTGAATAGATCTCGACAGCTCGAGAGTGTTATCTTCCAGGCGCAACGGGAGTTGCGACTGTGATGTGGAACTTGATGGGCCAGCGTGGGATGATGTGGCGGCTTGCGTCGTTGCTGCAGGGGTCACTTGCGGGGAAGATGAAGATGGGGATGGGGACGATGGTCGTGAATCCATCGAAATAACAGATGCAGCGATATCGACTTCAAGCCAGTCGTCGGCAATGGAATCTCGGCGATTCTGTGACATTTTGGTGACGGTTTGATACTAAAATGCCGGGGAAATCGATAGAATTCAATGGAATTTGATGAGTTTTGAAGGAGGATGGTCAGGGTTGAAAAAGAGTGTTGCCTTTCAGCCTGGATTAGGCAGACGTCCCGGGTTGCATTGAGGCTGCAGTGGTCAGCCCTATGAGGTTCAGTCACTGGCCAGCAGCGATTAGGTCAGCATTTTCCCTGTGCCATTGTAGCAAACGAAAACCCAATTTGGGATATAATTTCCATTCAACAAAAACTATTCGTCCAGGGCATATTCTGAATTTCGATACTGCTAATGAATGGTAGCATTGAGGGAATGAATGAGTCAGGAATTGAGTCAACTTTAAGCCATCGTACCATGGCCGAGGTATGTCCCCTAAAGAAGTAAACCAGGTTGTTGACTGCTTGATCAACAGAGAGCTACTTCATCCCACTATAGAATGAAACAATGTCATTAGGCATAGGTCAAGGCTTGGGGAAGCAGATGCGTCAGGGAAGGTGTCCAACAATCGTGATATCTGTAGTGGGTTATCCGCCGGGAATTAACATTAGCGTCTCATTTGGGCGCCATCAATTGATTTATAGCGCTAAACTTACGATAATCCCGCCCTATTACCTCTAGACCATGCGCTATATTTCCTGGTAATATTCGATTGTGATTGTAATTGAAATTTGCTTCTCCGCCTATTCAGCATTGCCATGATATGATATTGGGTGTCATTGTGGCTTGCGGGGTATGTCAGCCCAACGAGGCTCTCACCTCTTCCACTCACTCATAAGGCGGTAAGGCGCATGGTAAGCTTCAGCTCACCGCCAATATCAATTCTGAATAACGCTCCTCAGCGCTGGTTCGTGGCAGCATATTGAAACCTTTTCGAAGAGCACTGTCTCACCCAAGCCAGCAATATGTCAGGCCTCGAGCCACTTGCGGCCTTGAGCCTTGTTTGCAACATTGTTCAACTTGTCGAAGTTGGCCTCAAAACGGCCACGCTCTGTAAGAATGCTTACCGGACGGGTGAACCTGATCCAGAGCTCAGCGTCTACGCCCAAAACCTCGCAGACACCGCTTCAAGCTTGACCCAGTCGCTGGAGGTTTCACAGCAGCCTCTCAACCTCGATGACTCGAGACTCTTGACGCTAGCTCGGAACTGTCGAGATGCCGAAGAAGAGTGGAGGAAGAAAACTCCAGCTCGCTTCTTTTCTCAACAAAAGCCTCGCAAACGAGCTCGCTTCGGAGCAGTTCTCCAAGGCATCGTTAACAAACCAGAAATCGATCGTCTGGAAAGTCAACTACGCATAGCCAAAGAGTCCTTGGAGACAGATCTTCTCGTTGGTGTCTTCAAAGGTCTTGACATCTCCAAAGTCCAGGCCTCAGACCTCCAAGACAATCTCCAGACTCTCCTTCAGGCATCTTCCGCAAGCGAAAAGGAACTTCATGATCTCATCCAAAGACAAGTGAGCCTTATCAATACACAGATCTCAGACCGTATTGATAGAGCGGAGGCATCTACCAAGACTCATGTCACAACAGAGCTTGCTAGTCATGAGTCGAGACTTATATCACACGCAGACCGAGGCAGGGACACTATTTTGATAGAAGCTGAAGCTAGAGAAAATAGCCGAAGGGAGAACGAGGGCCATGAACGACTCCTGCAAAGCTTCTATTACCCAGAAATGAATCATCGGAGAAACAACATACATTCCTCCCATCAATCGACGTTCAACTGGATATTCGAAGGAGAGCCTAGGGGCAATTATCGGGAACCAGAGGCTTCCCAATCAGACTCACAGTCTGAAAATTCGTTACACTCTTGTGCTCAAGAGCTTGTTTGCAAGAACTTTGTCAGATGGCTCAAATCAACAGAAGACCGGTACTGGGTCAGCGGGAGGCCTGGAACCGGAAAGAGTGTGTTGATGAAGTTCATCATCTCCCATAGAAAAACAATGGAGTCGTTACGACAATGGCAACCCGACGTCCAGATCCTCACTCACTTCTTCTGGAAAGTTGGCAGTCCCATGCAAAATAGTTTCAAGGGTTTTTTATGCTCTCTGGCCTATCAACTATGCTCTTTAGATAAAGAACATGCCATGGGTTGGCTCCAGCAAAACCCTGATTGGTCTCGCAAGACTGGGCCCGGTGATTGGGACAACGAGGACCTCCAATCCCTTATTGCTAGTTATTTAAGCCTTACAGCTCGACCTTTCTGCCTTTTTATCGACGGACTCGATGAGTTTGAGGATGATGATGGTGTAAGCATACTCATCGGCTTTCTCGGCAGTATGCAGACATCATCACGACTAGTCAAGGTGTGTATGTCAAGCCGCCTAGAACAAGGCATACGGATGCGGCTGTGTCGGAATCCAGACATGAAAATGCAGAATATGACTCGAAATGATATTGAGTGTTATTCAAGGGCTATTCTAAACAAGGAGATAGCACTAACATCCTCTTCAATCGACGTTGAAGTTATTGTGAGAAATATCGGTCATATGGCAGAGGGCGTATTTCTTTGGGCTGTTCTAGTAACTAGGTCAATTGCCCGGGGAATTATGAATGGCGACTCAGAAAGCGACATCCACGAAAGAGTTTCGAGAACGCCGAAAGACCTCTACAAGTTATACCTTGACATGTGGGAGAGACTGGGTGAAGACGTGGAGCTCTACCAGGAATCAACAGCATTGATTCTCAGCTTTATCGTTATGGTCTGGCGAAGCAAGTCAGCATTCCGTCCCAGTCTCGCGACTGCGAGTCCATACATCTCGATTTTTGAATTGATGGTGGCGTCGAGCGATGACCTGTGGTTGACACCTGTTGACTCGATTGATAGCCTACCAGTAACAGATCTTCAGCAACGCTGTAAGGAACTATGCACAAGGGTGCCCGTCAGATCAGCGGGCCTCCTTGAAGTCGTTGAATATTCTCGGGACTACGGAATCTTTGGTACAAACCTAGAGACTGATCCAGCCATTCGGTATAGGACTATCTTGGTAAAGGCCGTTCATCGTACTGCTATCGACTTTTTGGTCGGGACAGAAGACGGAAAACAAATCTTGAGAAGTCACATGATGTCTCAGGAGGTGTTATTCATCAGGCTTTTCAGAGCATGTCTTCTTCGAGATTGCCTTTGGCCAGCTATCCAGTTCACTGGCAATAACTGGCCCTCCTCCATGGACAAGTACCAACGGCGTGACGCGAGTCAGCGTCTTGATCTTCATCTGAAATCACTCGCGTATCATAGAGATATTCTCCAAAGGTCAGCTCTGGCCGAGATGATTGATTTGATATGGGCCTCTCATGTTCACATGATTAAGAATTTCCCAGCGTACAACCATCCAGAATTCCATATCCTAGTACCAAGATGCAAATTGGACTATCTATTGTTCATGGCTCAAAATGGATTTGACACCTTTGTCAAAAATGGCCTCATTGAATGGAGGAACAGAGGGCGAATCGATGTGCTTTATCGAGTCTTTTTAGTTTGCTTGCGGTTTGGCCATCGATGGCGTAACCTTGGTTGCGATACCAGACTCGAATTTGGTGGACGCATCCGTCTTATGGAGCATATCATGAGGTCCATGGCCGCTGCTGATAAGTTCCAGTTCTTTGATCTAGGAGGAATGAATATCAGCAATAATGCGGTAGCAAGAAGGGCCACAACACTCTTTCTTATCCATGCTATCAATGCCTTCCGTCTTAGACAGGAACCTGCCTCCAGGCTCAGACTCCGTCAACATTTATGGATTCCATGGAAACCGGATAGAATCGATCGAGTTATCAGAGTGATAGGTGATTTCCGAAATGTGCTCTGCTTTGCAGATAGCTTGGTTATTGCTGTTCGTCTCTGTGAGCCGAATAGTGGTGGCCTGCCATTAAATATCGGGTATAGGCATACATACGCGTTTTGGGCGAAAGCTCTCTACGTGGAAATCACCGTGTCAATCCTGGCTCAGATCTTTTTGCGGCAAGCAGTCAAGTATAGTAAAGCCCATCAATATCCCGAGATCAAAGAAGATCTCAGACTCGAGGCCATCCCTCAGACTATCAAGCCCGTCATGCTGAGTATGCGCTCAAAGCGCTTTCTAATATCCTCGGGCGCAGATAAACTTAGTTTTGAAAGATTCTGCCGGACCGCATTGCTACTTGACTCATCCGGATCCAGGAAGCAAGATTCCAACGAGGCCCACAGGTTTCAGAGAATCGGGGAGGAACTTTTTGATGATGCTATTACCAGAGCTGTGGAGATAGCCGATTCACCAAAGGGAGATGGGCCAGACGGAATGACTTTCAATCTTTGTAGTACTTGTGAGACTGAGGAGAATAACGTAACTAGGCATAGTGCTCCGTAACATGTTGTTAAATCTTTATTCGACTCAGAAGACTGCCGCGCCAGGAGCGCTATTGTGCTTCAAAAAGACAATTAATATCTGCATGTCACTAAATGTATGGCTTCACACTTTCTTCAATAACTGGGTAATTGTGATTATATTATACAGTGAATTCACTGGGGTTAAAGATAAAACTAATTTTCGAGATGGTCCTGGGCCAGGTGGGATAAATCTCTATCTGTATAATACATGCGAGGCCAAAGAGAAGAGGTAACGGAACCTAGTATGTAGTAACAAGCCGCTGAAGGTTCGTTCATCTCGTAAGTGGGACATCCAAGGCTGTGAAGGAGACATATTAATTCTGGCACATCACGAGTCTTGTAAGATATGGTCTTTCACCTCTCCATCGAGTACAGTTCACTTGTATCTCATGGCCAAGAAGATTAAGTGTCTGAAGTCAGGCGATTTGTAGTTGAACTGAGGCTTGTAGTTCACTTTAATCATCTTCAAGCATAGGTAGGGTGGTTATCAGATCTTCGACGGAACCATTCCAGCCGTCTGGTAAAGTTCCACTTTCGGATGCCTCGCGCTGGCTCACCACCGAGGGCTACTCTTGAAAACGGCTAGTCAGTTTCTCCAACGTTGCAGAAGCAGGATCCTTGGACACCATCTCAAGTTCGTGGTGAATAGAGTTGTTATTAGTTGCCTGCACTAACTAAGGGTCTCTCCCCCTTACACAATTGATCATAACGCTATTCCTGTCACCCCCTTCCACCATCTCAAGGTCAACCGTATACGCGCTGAAGAACTCTCAACTCCTGCGGCTCTCATCTCGAACTTCTTCAAGCAGACTTTGAGTATTAACGGTCAAAGGAACCCCCTGCCGGTTGGTAATGAAAATCAGATTCTTGACCCTGCCACTGACAAAAGGCATGTAGCGAGCAAGGTGCTGATAGCCGCGCATGCAGAGTAGGAAGTAAAACTGCGATTCGTTGCTGGATAAATCTCGAAGTATGTAGTAGACAAGGTAGAGCATACCGCTTTGCCAGATGATTGAGTACTTGGATGACTCGCAGTCTGCACGGTATTGATAAACAAGACGTTTTAGTTGTTCAATCGACGCTGTTATAACGGCTTTCAGCGTAGCATTCCCTGCAAAGCCTGGGGGCTTGGGCTGCGGAAACTGTGGTTCAAAGGGCCGGAACAGATCAATAATAGCTGTATGAAACCAGATTCTTGGTAAAGTAAGCATATAAATTGTATTTTGCCGGGGACGTTCTGAACTTACTGCAAATTGAGAACATAGTCTGGATTATGTTCATCACGTCCCACTCCGGTTGGCAATGTATCTGCCCAACCCAGCAATCTCTGGAAGATAGCTACAGCTGATGATATGGAAACTGACCTTTCGAAGTAGTAAAGGTAGTTCATATCAAATACTATCAGCCAGAACTGACATACGGCTGTATATTTTGCGTCGGTTCTAGGTATGCCGTGCCCATGGGCTGCGGTCCACGCTTTTCCTGGTATGCGAAATCTTGGTGTCCTTTTAGGGATTGGTTCTTGGTGATAACTCATTTACATGACCCTGGTGACTCTGTCAGCTACATTCTCACATGGCATGATCCATACTGCACTGTACATTTGGAAGTTAAAGGATCCCCAAGCAGTGGCGCATACGGCTGCTTCAACGCGCTCATCGCTTAGGTCCAGCTGATTGTATGAAGAGATGTCTGATTCTCCATACAATCGCATGCGCTGTGCCATCCTAGCACTATCATCTTGCAACCGACGTCCAGCTTTGTCTTTTCCAAGAGTAGTCCACGTCATACTCATCAAAGATGTCGCTGCCACAGTTGTCAGACTGTCGACGCCCTTTTCGGCATCGTAGATTTGCAACGCCTCATCCAAAAATTTGGCGGGTAGTGTAGCGGCCATCGGTTCATAGTGGGCATAGCTTTGCTGTGAGGCGAGCTTGGTGATGATTGCTGACAACAGCAGACCTAACAGTTCCAACTCACAGTGGCCCATGCAAGAAGAGCGTTGGCCAGCATCCGGGAACAGAAGTTGGTCTTTCCACTAAGCAGATCGTCTAGGAACAGGTCGGTATGGAAAAAGGCCCACCAGGGCTGGTTCATGTTCAGATATCAGGATATGGCTTCCGCAGCGAATTGGTTACTTATGGCGACAGTTGTCCAGCGCGAAATTTTGACGTAATGAAGGCGAGGGCCGATAGGAATACCGTTATCGACACCGAATGAGGTTCTGCCAATCACATCCTGCGGATGGACACTCTTGTGCAACATTGGACTCGATACATTTCCTTGGAAAAGAGTCGATAGGCTTGTATTTTGAGTGATACCGGTATCGAGTGGCTTAATACCGAGGAGTCGCAAGTCCAATGACGGTGCGTCAAGAGGAGCGAGGGGCGAATAGACCTTTGGATATTGAACAACGAGCAGGAATTCCAGCGGTGTCTGTGTTGGAGTAGACGTGCCCCTAGCCGCTGCATTTATCGATGGGTTAACAGTTACGGACAAATTGCCGCCAATCGAATCCATCATCGCTTTCGGGGACCGGCCCTGCCTCAAAGACTCCAGGACTTGCAACGCGAAGCCCTCGGGTTGATCTCTGAGCAATTCGACCAAGTCAGCCGAGGACTGCATGTCTCTGCGGATGTTCCCAACTTGCGATTCACCCGACGGCTCAAGGGCTGTACCTACGCTGCCAGGCTGGTCAGAACTTTGGGCCGAGAAAAGTCGACGAAGAAGGTCGAGCGCCTCCACACTATGGCTATAATATTAGCCGACGCACGCTGCATGGGCTGGGTTGAATTAACAAAGGTACCTACCTTGACCTTGCGTGCCCGACAGTCTGGTAGATGGATCGTTGGTCAGCTTTGCCACTAAAAGCGCTCCGGCTTTGAAACTTACTTTGACAAGCAACAGGAGCATTGCGTCTACGCGGGGGGAGCGTTCTACGTTGGGTAGCAGCAGCTCCTTAGCCATTCTTGGCTTGGCCTTTGGCTGCGAGCTTGGGTAGTGTGCTTTCTGGTGGAGTCATTAGAGCCAGTACTGTACGGATACAGTAGTCAGAAAAGATTGTCACCGGGTTATTTACGGGAGGGGAGGTTTTTCAGCCAGCTTGAGGTGGGGGCCCTTCCGTTTCCTCCCATTGGCTCTTTATCTCTGTTCTTTGTAACTCGAGAAGGCGGGAAAAGGGCATAGCAATGGCCATTACAACTAAGAACAGAGCGCTTGTAAGTATAACAAGATTTTATTTAAATTTAATATACCAAGCTATTACATTACAAGTCCACGTTATCAAGTAATAAAGGTTAACGTAAAGTGTGTCACTAATAACACTAGACATCACTTTTAGCTATGCTTTAAACAGTGTTTAATTCTTTATATTGTACAATGGCTTAACATCTGCAAGCGCATTCACTATTATCTACATGTAAAAAAAAGCCTGACCTTTCAAAGGATCAATCTTCCCCCAATCAGAACGTCGTGGTTCTGCCAAGTTTATCTCAGATAAACTAGAACTGGCGAGCGTGGCGGCGGGCCTTCTTGGAGCCACCGTTCTTGGATCGAAGCCAGTCAATGAAGGTGTCGAGGGTGAAGGTCTTGGGAAGAGCACCCTCCTCAGTATCCTCCTCGGCGATAGGGGCCTCAGTGGAAGGAACCTCAGCGAGCTGAGTAGGAGCAGCAGCGACAGAGGTGACCAAGCTGGTGGGAGCGACAGGAGTGGGAGCAACGGTGGTAGGGGCAGCAGGAGTAGGAGTCGAGATGGTTCCGTTGGAAGGGGTGTCGGGGACAACGGGCTTGGAACCAGAAGCAGAACCGTAGAGAGCAGGTCCAGGGATCTCGTAGGTAGTGGAACCCTGGTAAGGGTTGAAGAGAATACCAGGCTCAGAGTCAGTGTAGAGCTCAGTGGTCAAGGTACCCTCAGGGTTGTCAGTTCCGGAACCAGTGATGTCAATGTTGAAGCACTGAGGATAGTTCTGAGCACCGTTCTTGTCACCGGCACCGTGGAGAGCAATGATCTCGTGACGGAAGACGTAGCTTCCAGCAGCAAGAGTCTCAGGAACAGTGGTGGTCCAGGTGTTGTTGTTCTTGATAAGATCGGCAGCAGCCCAGGTACCATCAAGGCCAGCAGCATCGATCTTGACCCACTTGAGAGTAGCAGGGTCAGCGGAAGTGCACTTTCCAGAGCACTTGGCAACGTAGGTCAGAACAGGACCAATGTGAGACTCGGGCCAGGCAGACCACTGGAACTCGACGGTGCCACCAGCCTTGACGGACAGAGAGCTGGTACCGGGAGCAGCCTTCTTGTGGCAGGCAATGTCGGAGGTGCCAAAGTCGGCGGGGGGGACGAAACCGTTGTCGAGGTTCTCAGCGGACCAAGCAGCGATGTCGGGGATCTTGCCACCCTGCTGAGCAACGTAGTAAGAGGTGAGGTCGTAGCCGGGCTGGTAGGTTCCGTCAACCTTGATACCAGTGACGGTTCCGTGGGCGAGGGCGACAGAGGCGAAAGCGCCAGCGAGAGTAGCAGCAACCTTGAAAGACATGGTGATTGTTTGAAAAGAGAGGTGGTGAAGATGTTGAAAGTCAGGTAAAGGTTGGAAAGTTTTGTAAAAGAGTGTAATAGACCAGCTTCACACAGTGAAGAAAAGAATGGAATGGAATGAAGAAAAGAGTGAATGCACTTGAGATGAGAAACTAAGCTGAAGAAACAAAAAACCAGACGACAAGAGTTTCACGTTTATATATGTTTCTTCACCACATTTTCATCGGATTTAGTGATCAGCAACATTCTTATCACCCGCCAAGAAGCATCTCAATTCACAGTGGTGGAAAAGCACGTCGTCTCAGCTTCGTGGAGCCGCAAGCCTTTTTCGGTTAAGGCCCCGGCCCTAAGCGCGCGGTAATAGGTCAAAGCTCCAGGGACTGTTACAGCTTCAGTTGAAAGACAGGAGAAATTCAAGGTTAATTGTTTCGTTATTTCGTCTGGTCTTTTGGTGCACGTGGTAGGCCTGAGACTGCAATTTAATAAAATTTCCGCCTATCGAACTAATTCTTTAAGCTTATTTCTGGGTCTTGGGCCTTGTCACCGTTTCTGACTAGTCTTTTTGGTAGTGGATTTTCGCATTTGGCTAGTCAGGGGAAATGATGCAATCCCGTCCTGTTTAGTTTCATATGTCGGAATGTGGGAGTCAATGAGCAGCACTCTGGTTGTCTCTTGATTCTGCTGGTGGCGTCTCAAGACCCTTATCGTCAAGGAGAAAATTATTTAGGGCAGCTTAAGACAAGTATATAGTGCCCTTTAACTTATTCTTTTTGTAGTTTAGTATCTAAAGTCTTGTTCCTCCTTGAGGCTTCTGTAGTTATCTACCATCGAACATCGATCTTTCTTTGCCAAGATTATTATCAGTTCGATCGCCCCTTTAGTCACTTACGCGGTTTGCGTTCTTTTACGCGGCTTATGTACCCCTGTACCTGCCCGCTCACCTGGGACACTACCTAGCTTGACCTTACAAGGCCCAGAGACGAGATCCCTGTTCTAGGCCTCGCATTGTCACCGGGGACATTCTATTCACCTGCAACGTTGACCCTGGTCTTGACATGAGCGGAAAACTGACAGTTCTGATTTGCAGAAGCAATTTGATTGTGGACCTCATGATGAAAGAGAGGTCCAGGACGCGCAAGACATATCACAGTTTTCCCTCCATGCATTGCTCAAGGACATACACTTTACAACGACCAAGTACGTCTCTCTGCGATGACTGTATGTGTTACTTTTTGTTGTCCCTGAGTAGGCTGCCTTGATCTGATAAAGCGCCTTCTCATACTCTCCAATCACAAATCTGGTCAAGTGATAATCGCCATCCTGGCTACAGGGGCAAAAAGAAATGTTCATGCTGATACCCGTGCGTCGGTAGTTCAGAACAGACTCTACAAACCTCACTTCAACATACAGCCCAGCCATCATACCAGCAAATCTAACACTACCAACAGCTCCAATAAACAATGCACTAAGAACGAATGTTGCGTAAATGTATATTGCGATGGCACAGAGCTCTATAATGAAGAAGTGTGTCTGCCAGCTAATTGCCATTGACTTGTCTGGGATTCGAATAATTATGGATGGCGTATTCACTGGTATCTGGTGTGCCGGTTGATTGCGCGGTAGTTGTCTTGACCCGCATAGACGGCCCTCTTATCCATCTAAGCTTGTGGTGTTGGGTCAGAGACTTCAAGTAGAACTCATATCGGTTTTCCATGTCCAGCGTGCAAGGTAGTAGAAGCACGTCTCACAAGGCGTACCGGATGTCTCGGGTCGAATGCTTAAAAGCTTACATCGCTGGCCATGGCGCAAGGAAGCAAGACAGCAACAGGTACCCATAGAATGTTGCTCAAGGGCCACATGAGTACCATGATTGGTGATTCGCAAAGCCACTGGATGAGCACGGCTGAGTTGACCATATAATTCTGCTAGAGCATTATGCTTGTTTAACTCAACACGACAACATCGCCGATCAGTTCGCATAGCAGATGTCTCTAAGGCCATTGCTGTATCTATTATATTATAAAGCTTTATTTCAAATTAAAGGAACTAATGAGGAAGTAGATGTAATAGCTTATGGCCTCTCTCCATATTGAGATAGTGTAAATATGTCAAATTATTTCTTTTCCCGGGAAGCCCGGAGCCTATCTTTTCAACGGTTTATGACGTTATTTAAATACAACTTTAAGACTAAGTTGGCTAAGAATGGGTTTCCGCGGACACCGAGTGAATACTGTCTTGATGAGTGAAAATATTTATAGTAAAGTGTGTGCCCCTTACTTTCCATTACATCCTTACTCAAGCAACATCTTGAATAGCGAGAAATATATTATTTACTGTGGCCATTTCCTTGCATCCTAAATCTACCACAACTTAGAACTCATAACTGCGAAACGAGCCGGACCGAAACGACCTTAAGAGCTACCTTTTCTAGATGTCCAACACTACGGAAGCGCCGGGACAGCTCACCCAAGAGCAAGTGGATGCACTGAGGGAAGGATGTCACAGTTTGATCAGAGGGATCAATACTTCCTATGACTATGTCCCGACCTTGGGTGCTGGAATTGCATTCTGTGCTCTCTTCGGTTTGAGTCTTCTTGGCCACTTTGTCCAATTCATTAGAAAACGTCAATGGACATCATTTGCCTTTGCAGTCGGAGCTCTAGGTATACCAAATTCCCTCTCCAAGATCGCACACGCAATACCAAGAAGAGTATGCACCTTGCTAATACCTATTAAATTAGTTGAAACCATTGGTTGGGCTGGTCGCACGTGGTCAAGCGAATGTCCATACAACAACGACGCCTTTTTAATGCAGATTACAACCCTCATCATCGCCCCGACCTTCATTACGGCAGGACTATACGTTATACTCGGTGCTCTCATCAATCGTCTTGGTCGTGAATCGTCTGTGCTTGGCCCCAGGATGTACGCAATCATCTTTTTGACATGCGACGTTATCGCTCTCATCATACAAGCTGTCGGAGGAGCCATGGCCTCCACTGAGTCAGACAAGATTAACGGTAATACAAAACCGGGAACAAACATCATGGTAAGCTCCATGCAGTCCTTTGTTGTTGCGTGTGGAAAGGAAATGCGGTTACTAAACACCAGTAACTAATACTGAATGATGTAATAGGTCGCTGGTATTGTATTCCAGATGGCAGCCATGGTGGTTTTCACTGTCCTAGTTATTGACTTTCTGAGGAGAGTGTTTCTGAAAAAATCTTCCTTACAGAGGAGGAAGCATGGCCTACCTGATGGTAATAATTTGCCCAAGGCTTATACTTGGCTCTTAGTTGCAGTCTTTGTGTCCTTGACCATGATATTCATCCGAAGTATCTACCGAACTGTTGAGCTTCTGCAAGGCTGGAGCGGCTACCTGATTACCCATGAAGGATACTTCATTGGTTTAGATGGTGCCATTATGGTTGCAGCTATAGGGATTTTTAATTTCCTGGATCCGGTCTATCTGTTATGGGGCCAGGACGATAGACTGACACCATCTTTTGAACAGAATGAGCTAAGGGGGATGGGAGATGTTAGTATTGAGCGCTGGGATGATTCTACTATAGTAACTGACTAAGAGGGAAAATAAATACCTCTAATATATATAAAGGAAAATAAAAGTACTTAAATAGTCTATAAAGTATAATAATTTATTATATTATTATTAATTATCTTAAGTGTTAATTTATTATATATATTTTACTGCTTTGTCTTATGACTTGGCGAGGCGTACCGCATTGCCTCCGCTATAGCTGCCATTCGGGAATGTCAATAACGGCCAGTCCTTTCTACATACATATCTTGTCAGCTCTTGAGCATTAGGCTGACCGCGGTACGAGCCGTTGGCTGTCGATCCTTAAGCCGGATTGCAGTACCTATGTCGTCATTGGACGAGAAAAGCCTCTGTCACCATGCATGATTCAGTTGATGGCCCAAGCCAATCTTATTCCCTTGAATTTCCAGGGCGCAAACAGGGGTCTTTTCAGCTTGCTTTGCGAGTAGTCGGGGCTTGACTTTTCGTCTACGAGCAGAAACGAAACCCAAATGTTGTTCTCGGCCGTAAGACACAAACAGCATCCGCACCATTCATATTCATACCTTCGCGGCATCATTTGTCAATAGACTATATCACTTGAAATTCACTTTCCTTCACCCCAAAGACAACATGACACCCAGCAATCCGTTGGGCTCCTTCATACCCGGTTCTCTGCTGTTGCAGGTTTCTCTTTCGGAAAATGACGCGGAACCAGAGGATCAGCCAGCACTAGAGACTCATTTAAGGTCGGTTAAACAGGCAGATAATATTGCAAAAGTCGAGGAGCTATTGGATCAAAACCGTCCCTTAGCCAATGCTTCAATCTGCTATGACTTTAAAGGCAACAAGGGGCCTATAAAACGCCAGGTCCGTCCACTGACCATTGCAGCATTATTTGGTCGAGATACTATCCTCGAAATCTCACCGACACCGACACAGATACCAGAGACAGAGATCAGGTCTTGTCCAAGTTCGAACTTGACCTCCAGTATAAGCAAACCTCAAAGACTAATAACAACTTCCATGATTTGACACCTAGTGGAAGACCCCGTCGGATATTAATGGTGGACAGCTGTGGATCTGGATCGTTGATGAGAGTATGTCTACCAGGTGCCCATATTGTTCCTAGCAACTAAGCTGTCCCAGAGCTCTTATCACAGCCACAACGGAGAAGAAGCCTGATGATCTCTTGCTGGAAATTATTGAGAAAAACTTGACAGGTGATGAGACGCGGAGCCGTTTTGCACGCCCCCAATCAATCCATATGTTTATTGAACAGATTCTAATGATCACAACTGGATTTTTCGAGTGGCCGATAGTAGGCTTGAAAACCCCACTGGACGTCTTTCGAGAGTCCATTCAGAACGTGGTTAGTTGAATTTGTCATAATGGAAAATGCCACTTCTTATACTAATTCATTATGAAGCAAACAGGGAAGCAGACCTGTTTAGAAATTTCCGTGATGCTCTCGAGGCAGAACGAGTATAATACAACAAGTCTTTAAACCGAGCTGGATATGCAGTCAAGGTGATGCCATTAAATCTATATCATATTATTCCTCTGAGACTACCCTCTTGGAGATGATATGCGATATTCGAGACGAACTCCGCATACTTAGCTCACTCGCCAATGATCAAGATATCGTCTAGAAACAGACCTTGCAAATATACGCTGCGAATCGCAAACTTCAGTATTATTATCCATATATGCTATCAGACGCCAAGCACGATTTAGAGGGTTTGATAGCTGAGGCGGAGACAGCATATGACTCAGTGAGTTCAGCTCAATTAACGGCGCCGTCAACAGTTGGCTGATGCGAATGACAGATCAACTTACTCCTTGATCTGCGCCAGAAACAAGCGAGCATAAAAGAAGCCGAGTTTGGGAGAATTCAAGCCAACGACTCAGCGCGACAGTCTAACAGCATACTCATTTTCACTATCGTGACAATTATATTTGTAAGTGGTACCAGTAACAGCTAATAACCACCGCTTACCATAGAGCGCAGCTTCCATTGTCATCTCTTTCATCTCTTTCCGCCCTCTATGTTTCCAGTTTTCCCCACGAATCTGGCGATCTCAAGTATCAAGGGTGGTGGCTTTTCCCCATTCTCTGAAGTCTCCTGACAGAGCGAAGTTAGAGCGAGTATTGACTTGATCAAACAGTTGGCGTAACCGCTATCGTCTCTCTTCCAACTATCATATTGGCGTGGAAGATTAATGAAGTATCCGACTGGTGGAACAAGATGGAGATCCAAAGCCCAACTGATCTACAGAGATTTCCCAGGGAGGTAGAGGACAGTGGAAGTCACTCAAGTCGGAGCCGATTCGGTGCTGCTGTGACGAGGAACCCAGTCGGACCCGGAATGGCTTAACTCTAGCTTAGGATACTGATTGTTCATCATGCTCAGATGTGATCTCTAATCCTCACCATGCTCGAAATGTTAAGGACATCACGCATCGTACAGTAAACGTTTTACTTGGCTTCATGCCCGTAAATATATTAATCTAAGAAATTATCTAATAGAATGTAATAGGTGCAGGTAATAGGTGCATGTACTATGCAGCGTATATATCTCCAAACCGTCATATACTCGTTGCTCCATTTGAGCAGTCAAATTATTTACAGGAAGAAGGCGACAAAACCAGCCGCAAAGAGAGCAGCTCCGACGCTACCTCCGACACGTCCGGCACCGGCAGTGACCTGGGTGGGAGTGGTAGCAGGAGGAGCAGGGTAGGTCTCAGCAGGAGTACTGGGAGCAGGGACAACAGGAGCAGTCTCGACGGGCTTGCTGGGAGCAGGAGGCTGAGGTTGCTCAGGGACGGGGTAGGTAGGGTGAGACTCCTTAGGAGGCTGAGGAGCGGGAGGCTGGGCAGGCTGAGTCTCCTTGGGAGGAGTGACACCGGGCTGGGTCTCCTTGGGGGGTTGAGCGGGATGTGTCTCCTTGGGAGGAGTGACACCAGGCTGAGTCTCCTTAGGAGGGGCGGGGTAGGTCTCCTTGGGAGGTTGAGGAGCAGGAGGTTGAGGGTGCTCAGGCTTGCCAGGAACGGGGTAGGTCTCCTTAGGAGGCTGAGGCTTGGGAGGAGTCCAGGTTCCGTTACCTGGGTGGGGAGGAGGAACAACGATGGGCTGAGTCTCCTTGGGAGGAACAGGCACAACGTGGGTCTCAGTCACAGGGCAGACGGTGGTAGAGACGGCGTAGGTCTCAGTGGTGACATGAGGCTTCTCAGGGCAGTTGGGAACCTCAGGAGGACACTTGGTGACAGTGTGGACCTTGGTGGTGTAGACAGTGGAGGTTGTCAGCTTGGTGGTTGTCTCGTGAGCAGGAGGAGGAGCGACGTGAGTCTCGGTCACGGGGCAGACGGTGGTAGAGATGGGAATGGTCTCAGTGGTGACGTGAGGCTTCTCAGGGCAGTCAGTGACCTCAGGAGGGCACTTG
>JABEEQ010001902.1:0-37582 GCA_014824365.1 Fusarium sp. NRRL 66894 | reverse complement strand
TACTCCTTAAACCGAGAAAGCACTGCTAGGACCGCCAAATCGGGCGGAAAGTGGTACCATTTTGGGCGGCACTAGCAGTGCGGGGAGTCCAACAACCAGAGGTCGCAGGGCAGGTATTTTATACATAGCCGGCCCGCCTATACGGATAGTGGGGCTGTTATGGCTTACCCACCTAGGGTCCCAGTTTCGGTCCCCCTTCTGCCACCACAAAGGGCGTTCTAATTTCGACACCCATCGCATCTGCTTTGTCGTGGCCCATAATGGACCTATCCCTTATCGTCCAGAATAGCCGTACCCGAACTGACATGGCTTCTTCAGTCTATAAGTGGTAGCGTTGCCTCTGCCTTCGACGCCTCTACTCCCCCATCCACGTTCGCTCGAGACGGCTCATCGCTGATTGTAGACTGTCTACCCTCTCGAGCAGATGTCCACCAACACAATGACCGCACCGCGATCTGCGGCCGCAGGCGGTCTACACAAGAACAACGCCGTCTTTCTTCAAAGCTTTGCTGTTCAGGAGGCCAAGAGGCGAGCGGCGAAGCAAAAGCCGACGCTCTCGATTGAAGAGCACGCTGCGCACCGGACGCAGTTGACCGACGTTCTCTTCATCAAGCCTAAGTACTCTGGTGAAACCGAGATTAATATCAGCGGCATTTTTAGAAAATGGCTGCGGTACGCAGACCTATCCTGTTAAAACCCTCTTCGCAATTGCTAGATTTGCTAACTACCTTACTTCAGGTACTGCACCGATCTGGAAGTTGGTGACTGGAAAGCAACTATCCAAAATCTCAAACGTGAAACGACGCAGGACTTCGTCCTCTACATGTGCGAACGATATAACATCACATCATGGGGCAGCATCGAGGAGTATATTCGACAATTCCAGCAGCTCTACACTACTGTCAACGGACGGTACATGGACAGGAACCACTCCAAGGAGGTGTATAAGGTGTGTTGGGGCTTGTCCATTCGGGCGCATATTGGCGTTAATCACCAGCTGGCTGCCCGATCCAACCGAATCGTTCGTTATACTAATGCACAGCCAGTATTATCGTCGCGTTTGCATCCCTCGATTTGGCCATCGCCCACCGAACATCGATGGCAAGCCGGTGCTCAACGTGGACAACCTGCGTGTCATTCTGACGTTTAATATCGCCTTCGACACCTCAATCTTCCCCGGTGAACGGCACCGCATCAGTCTAGCCGGCTGCTACCAGCTCTTGTGCTATACCGGAGCGCGACCTGCCGAGCTGGTAGGTGGCGAGCGGAAGAAGCCAAAAGACAACTCTCTGGATGAACTCTTTGGCCACAAGACTAGCCACTCATCTTCCATGGAAAACGGTACAGATCCTGAGCTGTCTTCTAATGAGAAAGCCAATCTAGTCGAAGGCCTTCTCACGCAGGAGACCATGGGACGCGGGCGTCCCAAGGCCCTCTGTTACGAAGACATATTGATGATGATCGTGCGGCACCCCGTGACCGGACGGTGCATCCCGGCCATGGCCATCAAGTTCATACATCACAAAGGTGCCGATAACAAGCCTAGGCCGTAGGTGGTTCCTTGTGATATGATGCATCCGGTTGCGCATGCTGACAGTTTTTTGTAGGACCATCTTCTTCTTCACTCCCACCAGGAAGCTCCTCTTCTGTGCTGTTTCCACGATCCTCGCCCTTGCCCTGCATGACGACGCCTTCGATGCGCCAAGCTTGACAACTGCCTCAGCAATATTTGGATCGAGACCGCCATCCTACATGGTCTGCACGCCCCTCCGCTGGAAGGCGTCCAAGTTGAAGATCCCAGTCTTCCGTCGGTATCGTGGGGCGAACCTCTCCGAGGACGAGGCCATGCTTTATTCCAAGCTCCGAGACGACATCGGTGACCAGAGTCTCAACTCAGGACACGAGAGACGATGGACACCTAGGTTTGCGCGTAGAGGTGCCAGCAATGCTGCCAACGGTACGTTCCGCTATGCTGTCACTGTTAACATTTTTCAGACCGCTACTGACCTGACTTCTTCCTCCAGGAGACGCGCCAGATTCGGTACGTGACCAGATGATGCGTCATGACCCCCAATTCGCGACATTTCACCACGCCTATCTTAATGAGATCGCCAACTTCGACCTCCAAAATGCATTTCTGGAGGAAGAGAAGCAGAGCCAGCTATTCCGACTGTTCGCCCACGTGAGTCTCACGCGCGATCCTCGAGCCACCGCCGACATGGTCCCCGAGGAGGTGTGGGCAAGTCTCCCGCCCGATCCGGAGATTGTCAAGCTCGAAGAGGAGCGCGCCGAACTTAAAGAGGGCAACTATCGGATTGATGGTCACATACACGAAGAGAAGATCCGGCAGCTTACCCAAGAAATCCGCAAGAAGCGTTCGCAGCGTGATAGGCAAGTCGTTAAGCAATACCGTGAGCATTACTTCTATAACCGTCCGACCTGGGACATTGAAAGACAAGCCCAAGGAGAAGAGGAGGAAGAGTTCTCAGAACCTATCATCAATGTCACCATCCCAGAACGCGCCAGATTAGGAGAAATTTTCTGCCACCAGCCCGATGACTTGACTGAGGATCAAATCTTCCAGCTTAAGATTGAAACCGTCGATCTTATGGTGGCTCTCTGTGACAAAAGAGAGACTATCAAGCGCAATTGTATTCAAGAGAGACTCAAAGCCTACCCGTCCGTAAAAACAGAGCCTCTCGAAATAGAACACGAAACGTCGCCTAGCCCCAATCGGTTCCCTCTGCTCCTACATGCCGCGCAATGCCCCGATTGTATTGGCGATGAGCGACTCTCTTGTGAAGAGCGTGCCTTTACATACTGCCGTCCGACTGTCATGAACGACCATTTTGATGATCAGCATCTGACGAAACGCGAGCAAGCTGAGCGGAGCGGTGAGAAGATACGGTGTGAGCATCCCAAGTGTCGAGACCTCAAATTTCAACATATAAATCACTTCCGGAACCATGTTCAGAAAGTCCATGGTGTTACTCTACGGTCGTCAGAGCAAGTGCAACAGAGGCGGCAGCGAAAGGAAAGGCGTCGCCAAATGGTTAGGAAACAGGGCCTACTAGTATAATAGAAAGTAGATATAGACCAGTCGTTAGTGTACAGTATAAGAAAACTCACTGAGTGTCATCCAACGTCTGCTCATGCTTTAAATCGACGACGTTAACTTATTTTTTACGGATATATTAGTAGAGGAGAACTGTCAGTTCTTACTATCTTGTTAAGCGGAACATGAGTTTATGCCCAATCGATGATAATCGATTCTTGAAATACGATTTTAGCAAGGCACGCTTGCTTCCATCTGTGTCCTTAGCAAAGGCTCATAAAGTAAGGTACTATACTGTACAGTAGTCAACAATCAGTTTGCCTTCTTGATACGTTTCTATAAGCGAATCAGCCTAGGCCTACTACTAGTAGAGGGAAGCTTATGGTGCTGGGTCTCAAACCAGCTGTTACAGATGTACTAGTAGGGAAAGAACTGTTAGTTCGGTAGGGATAACATACCCGTCATAGATGGACTAGTAGAGGAATGCCACTGGAATGGTAGCAATAGTGTACTGGTCGTGCAGGGTCAGTATTTAAACCCTTGTATCCTGGTTGAAGTGTAACAGTAGGAGTTGACTGGTCGGGCTAGTTAGCCAGGACTGGTATAGAGGATGTACTAGTCTTACTTTGCCTGTAGACTAGTCTAGGGAAATAGACTATTCCAATGCGACTAGTATACCTCGAGCTGTATAAATGGTCTAGGAAGAACAAGATAGAGTACTGGTATAATTATCCTCGTATAAGGGATTGCCTAGTAGAAAAAAAGCATGTTACAGGTATAACTTACTACTAATACAACCAAGTCAGTATATAAAATCTACCTAATAGCTTTGAGAAGGTTACTTTTAAAATAGCTAAGCCTAATAGCTATTCTTATAATAAATAATTTACTTAGCCTTAATTTAAAAGGCTATCTTAACATAACAGTCTGTTTAACATACGAGTAGCTTAGCAAACAACAATTATTAACAACTACCTTTCCACTATAGAGCTTTTCCTAGATACTTATCCCTCTGAACTATGATATCCCTTTCCTGAACTCTTATTGCTCCTTTGGCGTGCAACATCTGCGGCTGTTACGAGCACAGGTAATGGGAAGCTTTCATTCTACCGTGCTCTGTTAGTTACAGTAAGAATAATTATACCAGTAAGATACTGACTTTTTCCTGCTCAGATAGAGGCAACGCCCTATCAGTAGACTTAAACTCATACTTTTTGCCTTTACGGCGTATACAAATATATACTTCAGCGTCATAAATCTGGTATATATTGAGGCCGTTATTCTTAAGTGTGCTCCATTTCTTCTTAAAGTTCTCGTTACTGCGGTCTCTTTTTTTCATGCAAGTATTCTCAGTGGCTGCCATTACGATCAAAGGGATAGGAAACTGCCAAAATATTAATTAGATAGCAGACATATATATGTATACATAATATATCTTTGCTTCGAGTTTTGCAGTTTCAGGGACTCTTTTCGGCTCCATACATTGAATAATGATTGATTATTTGCTTTATGTTTTGGCTTAGTTCTGTATACGTCATCTCTACAAAGAGGCCGGTTTTAGCTCCTCGGCCCGTTTTGCGCACAGCATGGGTGCCGTTCTTAGCTCCCTGTTGACGCATGTCGACCCTGGCTAAGCTGACGAGAGCAGGACTGCCATCTCAGGTTTCAGCCACCCCTGTCACTAACCCCCCACAAACCAAAACTGCACCTGTCTGACCCAAACTCTTTACTTGCCTACTTTGATCCAAGACATAACTTCTCACTATTTATTACTAGGTCACTTTAGGGCACATGTCTTTTCCTCTTGCCTAATAGACTCAAACTAATTCTCTTTCTTTTCTATGCCACTACACTTTACAACACTATGCATCCTAGCAAAAGACTCTGTGCGCCTATCTACTTTGAACCTCAAATAATAAGAAATTCTGCTTTAAAGAAGCTTGATGCACTAGAGAATCTCAAACTGAGTCAACAATGGGTTGATAATTCAATATACTTGAATGAGGATGGCACTTTCTCACATCAGGTTCTTGAAGAAAGATCCGTTCAAGTTTATACACAGAAAGCTTCTCTACTTATTGCTAAACTCTTTTCCTCACTAGGATCAAAGGACTTAAAAGAAGCACCGAGACTACAAGAACAAAGACTACGCAATGCTCGACGTCAACTGCTGGTCTCGCTTCTTGCGCACGCGTGGCTATGGGGAAGGCCTAAAGTGTTAGATAATAAAGGTAATTCCGTCGCTTATAAAGAAAGGAGAGTACTTGCCCCCCAGGATATTCTGAATTTCTTTGCCGAGGTTCGAGCTCACAAGGCAAGTTATACATATAAAGAAATACAGCACTTTCTGGATAAACGCATACAAGAGGTCGCTTTACATAAGGATACATCTAAGTGGAATGTAACAGGGGTTGTTGCATGTCTGAGGTGGGATAAATCCCATAACTTACACAATGGGGGCCCATGGTGCTCTTGTCGGCTTGAGAAGAAACCCCCACCACCTTATCAAGAAGTTCCCCTAAACAGCGGTTCGGCATGGTCCGTCGACCTATACCCTGACGACTTGAAGAAAATGAAGTCAGATGTAGCGGAGGAGTTCCACCTCTAGATTAGCTGAGATCACTCGGGGCTTCCCGACTGACTCGTTCATTCACCGATTTGGAAGTTCACATCGAGGCTATGCTGAAAAGCGAGGAAAGAACGCATAGAGTGCTCGATCTTCACGATATTGGTCATGCTATCATACTATAGTTAGCCAACAGTTGTAGTCAATGAGCTGATTCACTTTATATTTGGAAGATCGAAAGCATTAAGTATACTCCCAATATTTAACTTTCGATAACTTGTTCTAGAGATATTTGCCTGTTTCTCTGTTTCTGTATATCGCGGGCTTTCCTAGGTAATGTGACTCGCTGCCTCCTGATCGAGAAGGCACGTCATTACCAGCATGGGTTAGGAGCTGCTTTCGTAGCCGCTGGTCCAACACCAAGTAATAATGGGACACGATTATCAGAAACTAAACCCCCGGTTCAAAGAGGGTCACACGTTGAGGCGCAGCTCGAATTATATGGTCCGGTATATATTACTCATCGGGTAAAAAGAGCCCAAGGCACATACTACCGGCAACCTTAGTCCCGACTTTATTGTGTGACGATAGCGATACTCAACTAACTTTATACTACACCTATCAGACGTCGTAGAGGCAATAAGAGGTGCAAGCTAATGCGAGAGAGGGGAGAAGCTTGCAGGGCAAGGCGGGCGAAGTAAAACTGTATTTAGAAGTCTGAGCTGATCTGCAATAACTGTTGGATGGATATATACAAACGGCCCAATAGGTTTTTCCCTTTTACCCTCCATCACGAGTGGCTTCGTCATCATTTCAAAGGCTGGGAGCATTATGCCTGGAGTTCGGTACGAAGTTAAGCCCGGAAGATCACATGACTGGCCTCGTACTGGCTCATCAAACAGTTCAACAGTGTTGTCAAAGTATTTAAGGGACATCGTCACCCAGTCCAAGGAATTTTCAACTTCGTCTCTTGTCCCTCACTCTATGCTCTCTCCTCAATAATGGATCATATGCTTTCTGTCGGCTCCTTTCCTTGGCTCTCAGTGGACGAATTCACTGGCTCCAATCAGCCAATGGGCCCTGAACAACAATCTCATCCACGCGAAGCAAACAAAAAGCTCTGTGAGCTTTCTACCGAAGCTATCATGGCGGGCAGCTCCATCGACTTTGTGCCAGGCATGTCTGCGTCCATGACGTTGGGATATACTCTTGCCCGACTTGGGCTTCCTTTAGACATCCAAAGCATTATGCAGGGATTCTCCTTTGGGATAGCCGACGCCTTCTCCTACAACAATATGGGCAATCTTGACTGGTTTACCAATCAAGTTCCAAACGGTAATGGGGTTGTATCTTCTCAAACAGGAGTACATTCCTTCTCTGGTCAACTGTGGGGCATCTCAGGATCGGCTCATTGCGCAGAGGAACATCCCACTGGCTACGACAGCGGCGAGGGCTTCTTCGGTTTTCTAGCCTCCAGACTCACAGAAGAACCTGCAGGTAATCTCCAAAATGGAGATACTTGCGAAACGGATCTTTCTAGTATCCTGCAAGAGCAATGCGAAGGAATCACTGCAGGATCACTTTCTCCTGTCAATCCCGGATCTCAAGACGACAACCTTCCTGAAATGCTAACAGAAACTCAATCTGAAGGCATTAGATACGGCCAACCGGACGCCTTTAGTGATTCAGTGGAGACTTGCAGCGGCAACGTGTATTCTCCAAGCTGTCGCACTGGAAGCCTGACGCCGCCCCAAGACACTATCAGCTTCACTCAAGGGCCAGAATCTAATCAAGAGGCCGTCACCTCCTCCGCATCGTGTATCAACCCGGTTGGCTGTCATACTCAGTCCCCTGAACCCGAAGTGCCTGGAACCACCGAGGGGCCATCTTCTCCAATGAGACCTTCTCTTGATATTATCGATCTCACTCTCGACAGCGATGAGACGCCTGCTGCTACAGCAACCCCCAACACCAATAGTGCTACTAGCCGCACTGCAGATGCGGTTGCAGAGGGTCTGCCATTGATGCCAAATGGCATGAACCGGAGGACAGAGTCAAGCCGCAGTAAAAGACGGAATCAGCAGAAGCGAAAACGGTGTTATGAAGATGTGCAGTCCTTCCCCGAGATAGTGACTCTCCGGGTGATATCGGTGAAGGTTGAGAAAGAAAACAGAGATGGGTTCATGGAGACCGTGGAGTTCATTCGACATAAGTCAAGGAAATGGAAAGCCAAGGAATGCGACGAGGAATGCATCCTCAAGCTTCGAGACGTGGTATCCTTCGAAATGATGGTCCAGGGTGGGAGCTTAGGGCGCATCAACATTCACAAGAGCGAGGATGCTAACACATATCAAGGAACAGAGCCTCTCATGGAGTACATGGTAGTGCTTTCGAAATATGAGGCAGAGAAGGTCTTAGATGATCCTGAGAAGTCTCTTGGCACTCGTTGTCACCTTCTACAGGAGCAGAATAGATCAAAAACCTTGCGAGTAGCTTAGAGGTTGATGCCAAAAAAAATATAAGGAAACAATAAGATCAATTAGATTCCAAACTCGTGCCATTAGCTTAGCTTTCTGGGTTCCAACGCCTGCTTCGGAGATCTGTATACTGCCTTGAAGCTAGCGAATTTTTTGCGAAGGGCAGGTTTTCTTCACCCCTGACGATATGGGATCTTAAGATATAGCAAGCTCACTGCAGATGGACCCTTTTTAATGAGCAACGGAACGGCAGAACGCAGAAAATAGACTTGGTAAATGACTCATATGATACATGATTTCCGCTACTTGACTGAAGACTATTACGCTATACGTGCTCGCTTGGTTTCTCTAGCAGCTTCTGCATCTTCTCGTGGCCGTTTGTTATCAATATGACCATCAGTCCCCACCCCTGCCGGGCAACTTGGGTTGCGGCTCGTACCGGCTCCTCTGTCAGTTCCCGAATCTTCTCGTGGTCCCTCGTTGTCAGGCGGGACACTATTGTCTTCCCCTCCGGTGGGGCTTGCTTCGCCAATCGCATTGGGTGCTCCTTCAGCCTCTAGAACTTCGTGTGGTTGCTCGTTGTCAGGCTGGATATCATCGTCTTCCCCTGGCATGCAGCTTGATTCGCGGCTTGAATTCAGAATAGTTGGTGAGAGGCGTGTTTCCCATTCCTCAAGCTTTCGTGCTAGAAACATTTTCCTTTCTCGCCGTGCAATCTGAGAATAACTTAATTGCTGAATGCCAAATCTTCTCCATGGTCTCGCTCCTAGATTGAAGAGGCAGTTGATCGTCTCCCATGCGCCTTGTTCGTCTTGTATCCCAAGTATGGCATATATAACTGGTGTTGCAGATGATCCATCTAAAATATCAGGATCTACATAACCATCTCTAGTATAAGTGCGTATATGCTCATTTAGCCCTCTCCAGGCGGCACCATGTAAGCCATTAGCAGAGGACGCCTGTAGTGGGTTTGCTTTCTTCTCTAAAAGTAAAGCAGATGTTTCTAAATGCCCTGAACGGTTGGCCAGGAATAAAGCAAGATTTAAGTCCTTATGTTTGTCTGTGGAGTCAAACCGCTCTAGGAAACGAACGACCTCGGTCAATCCTTTAGATGCAGCCAAACATAGCGGGGAGAGCATTGCTGTACAAGTAAACTCCTCGGTATAATTCTGGGAGAGAGAGGCGCGGAGAGGATCATAAGATTTGGGGGAAATGTTTCCAAAGTGGACATAGGTAATGCTGCAGGCAGGGAAGCCAAAAGAAGCAGGGTTTAAGAGAGCCATTATGGATTGAGTTGTTATGGATGAAGAGCAATGATGAAATAAGATGTTTGAAGCGGGATGAGCTATTTTGTGAAAGGCTTTGATGATGATAAAGAAGGAAGTTAGGAGAGAATTAGAAGGGGGGACGGCCCTTAAATACTGCACTAGGCCCAGGTAGTATGAGTAATCACTTGATAAAGAGTGTGTATCTTTGGGTTTTTGCATGGCCGGGTGAAATGCAACTCACAAGTGGACGAGTGAGACCACCAACTACATTAGTCTATGTTTAAGAATGGTGACTTTCAAGCCCACGATTGGAGACTGATGACGGCCTAAGGCTGATATTGGAGTTATTTATAGACAGAGCACTTAGTACTACGTAAAAAGGGGGCTTGAGAGGAATAAAATGCCTTACCAGAGTCCATAAATATATCCAACAACACCAGAGCGACACTCCTATCGGAGATACCTACTGCCGTGTGACCTACAACTTGGCCAACTACCTGCAGCTACCAGCACAGCCTATATGATGGGCCAACATTTATTGAGTTGGTTGATTCATTGGTTAGCCAAGGTTATGGGCGGCTTGTGAGCAAGCTGACGCGGCGCCTTTTCAACCGATATCGAGGATCAGTTGTGTAAGCCTTGCTGGTTAACCGACCTCATGACTAGGAAAGGTTGGTAAGGAGCGGAGTCCCCTTTTACAATCGCGTGGGCAGATGGGGCTTACACCCAGTATGTGATAGCGATGGGGAACGGGGTATGACACGATGTTGAAGCAGCCGCAGCCTACCTGGCAGTTTTACTCAGTCACGATAACAGCTCCTGTATGAGCATCTTAGAGCAGTATCAGACTGTATCTTTTGAGGCTATCTACTCAGTGCAAGTATAACATCAGCTCGTAAGAGACCGGCATTTATCTTCAAGCCAAGCTACCAGATCATTGCTTTTTCCCATCGCCCTGGCAAGATCAGCGCATGTCCAATGATACCTCCATATCCCCAGAGTATCTAAAGCATCCCTGTCCAGACCTATAAACGTTGAGAAAACGTCTTTGATTTTTTCATCGTCGTCTAGGTAGAGTGCATGAATGGCAGGCGGGATCGAATCTACATCACAGGCGCCTTGTAAATAAAACTTGTGATAAAGGTGGTATATAAAATGGCTCTGGCCTGTTCTCGCAGCCATATGCGCAGTATTCAAGGTATTGCCGGATTCGTTCCTCTCAGCAAGAAGTTGAATAATATGGGAGTGTCCTTGAAGACAAGCTAGTGACAGAGGGCTGATAAGCCCATTATTTTCGTGGGGATCAGGAAATTGTAAAAAATACTTGACAGCCCTCACGTTTCCTAGATATGTTGCTGCAGATAGTGGTGTGACAAAGATGTTACAGCGTCTTCCGGGTACAAAGACTGGGGCTCCAGTGGAAGAATTGGCTTTGAAGTCGTCGAACGGGAAGATGTTTTGGTCAAGCTTCATGCGGCATCGGTAACTATATCCTTCCGATTCACAAATTTGACGCTCGATCCAAGGCCCGATACTTCTGCGGTCGCATATCTCGACTTCTTTAGAAAACATAGCACAGTTGTCGCATAAAAGCTAGATTAATTGAGTTATGGAATGGACTATTAAGGATATATCGAATAACCAACCTTGAGGCTATCTGATAGTCGCCATTTGGGTTTGTTTTCAAGCCGTTGGAAGCAGCTTGAACAGCAGGGCGATTCCATATTGATTGGCTTGTCTGAGAAGTGTTGTAAGACGGGAGATGGATGAAAGAACTAAGAAAAAAAGGAAGGGGACGATGTAGGACGAGGATGGGGTGGGGGGGAACGTGTCATAAGTACTTAGTTAGACACTTCTCCTAACACGTGTCATTGGCCAAACCGCCTTAGGCATACACAGCCCTCGTGGGTGATATCTGAAGCTCGGCATCCAACAAAGATTCGGGGCGACTCGTATCTACACGTCCAAGTCCTAGGCCTTGTTGCCTTAACATCCACCGTACACATGGAGCCTACAACCCTCACGGTTGGGTTCAGTCATACAGGTGTCATGATGGTTATGATCTAGACCGCAGAGACCACTTCCAAGGCAGATAGGTGTTCCGCTGGCCACCTCATCAACCATAAGCACTCTTCCCTTATCCAAAATTATTGCAATGTTGGTGCTCCACTAATCAGTCAACGCCATGCAAAGGCCAATCTCCACGAATCACATTCTCTTACATCGCCAGCCGGCCATAGAAGGAGCATAACATGTCTGTTTATACAGTTTCATGACGTCTTAGGCGTAAGAGGCCATCCTGATGACTTCATTGTCGAAGATTCCACCTGCCAAATAACGCCTGATATGATGTTGAGTTGTAGAGTAAGCCTTTTAATTATGCCAACTCCTGTTAGGTAGCATGCAGGGGCGTCTGGATAAAATAGTTAAGGGGTCAATGGCACCCATCCATTCGAGCTCTTGTCCTCACCCCTTCATCTCCCAATTCTCACAGCTTCATTATATAGCCAAAGCTTCATCATATACTAATAGTTTTTTTCCATTAAACACAGAAGATCACGACACTATGGTAACTTTATGCTAGTAGCTGCTATAAGGTCAAACTTATTTAAGCAGAAAGAAAAGGCGAAATGATATTGGTCGAAATGTTGAATAATCCGGCGGATACAGCAGTTAGACCTGTTCACTGCTTCAAATGCCTTGTCGGCATTGAAAAAAGGGCTAGAATGAGCACCAGGTGCAATAGTCCCTCTAGAATGGAGGGCATAATCTATAACAGGCTGTTTAATAACTGAAGTAATGTAGTAATAGACTAAAGACTATACTTGGTTAATATAGAAGTCTTAGCAATTCAGAATAGAAGCTTGACCTACAAGGAGCCAAGGGCGGCTATTTTCAACATCTTGAGGACACTTATCTTGTATAAATTCAAGCTCCAAGTGACGCGGTATCTGAATTAACCAAGCGTCAAGCTCGCCTTCGATGGCTGTCATCCGCTCGGATATGAACTCATCAACGTCAGAGTATCTCTCATCAAGTGCTTTGGCAAGTACCCGGGCTGCTCTAAACAAAGCTAGCGCACAGGAAATTCGAGACGGCTTCCAGGAAGGGGTGTTGAGATAACCATGCTGGGTGATATGTTCGCCGTCAATATCGCCAGGATAATCGATCGTGATTTCTGTATCTTTCAACAGCATGGAGGTCTTAAGCCTAGAGGCAGAAAAGCAGTCAAGCGTGTAGAGGGTCCAGAAGATCCTTTTTCGAGTCTCGTTAGTCAGACAATCAAGTCTGATATCTCCTTGCTTCTTATGCAGGCCAAGGTAATTAGAAAGATCAATGGCAATGTGCTTGTAATAGCCAATTTGGTGATCATCCCCACTTATGATGCAGCATAGTATAGCCAGCGTAAGGCACTGGAGGGTAAGTACGTCCTTATCGAAAGCAATTGCATTCAGTGCTTCTTGCCACTTTTTCTTGCAAATGGAATGTTGCTGAAGGTCCGGGGATTGGCACGATTGGCCCGCAATATCGACGATGAGATATATCTGAGCGAGAGTGTGCTTATTCTTGGTATTCCCAGAGCCGTTCACAAACTCTCTGTAAGTTCCAAAAGCTGTCGGTTCGTGCAACACGGGAAAGAAAGGAGCCCATTGTTCGAAGAAGATAGCAAACCGATCTTGTATGAATTGTAGATCAAGAGACTCTTGGTGCTGCTCGAGGGTCCGATTCTTACTCAAACGGTCATGTCTAAGGCTACGCCCCTCTTGTTCACCAGTGCTTGAGAGGTCATGTACGGAGGTTTCTGTAAACATGTCAGTGTGTAATCCAGCAATTATATCGAGCAGAATGATCTTACCTATGGCCGCATGGTCCCTTGAAGGTAGAGTTGACTGCTGTATATTGATGAGGCTTGAGTCAAAAATGTTCTCTGGGTCATCACACTCAGGAAAGGCCGGCTGGGTGTAACGTGGCAATTCCTCTGGCTGATGGTATTCTGATGATTGTGGTGGTTTGTATTGGGTCGGTAGAGGACTTGCTATTGAAGTAACTCCTGGATTTACTTTCTGTATGATATAGGATGGTATTGATTGTCTCAAGGAAGCGATTTCTTGGGGATGGGTTCGTTGATATCGCGCAAAACTGTATGCCTAAAGTTACTGATTAGGTATACATTAATAGAGAAATTACTTCGCACTTACATCAGAGAATCGTTCCTTACAACCAAGATACGTGGATTGATAAGGCCTCTCTTGTTTATGTGTTCGAATATGATTAGTTAAAGTGTCCTTCCGGGTAAATTCTTTTATGCAGCCATTAAACGAGCAACGATACGGCTTTTCGCCAGTATGGGTAAGCTTATGTCGCTTAAGGATCGATGTCTAAAGTTTCTTATTAGTTGTATATCAGTTGAGAACTTACTCTACACTTACATTAATAAACCATCTCCCACAATTAACTTCCGTGCATTGATAAGGCTTCTCTTGTGTATGTGTTCGAATATGATTAGTTAGAGCGTCCTTCCGGGTGAATTCTTTTGCGCAGCCATCAAATGAGCAACTATACGGCTTTTCGCCAGTATGTATACGGTAATGCCTAGTTAAGTCGCCGTTGCTATTAAAACTCTATACCCAAGGTTAGCCAAGTAGAGGAGGTGTAGGGCATATCAGACAACAGACCTTTGTGCATGCCTGCCAACTGCACTTGAATTTACCGGCACTGAGCTGGGTACTGACTAGTTTCGCAGGTTCCATGGCTGTATTTACTCAGCTTCAATATGCAACCGAGACTATATGTGTATGATGATGCAAGGAATATGGTTGAAGTATTGGTTATACAAGTCTCTGGCTGAGACCCGGAAGCTCGCTCGTGAACGCTTATCGACTCGATGCGGCGAATAAGTCTGATATTAAGAACGGGTGATTTAGGTGTTAAAAGACGGCTGGCGTAGGTTCTGATCCAACATCTGGAGGGTATGTATGTTCGTGGTTAAGAGTTCTCTGAAGTTAAGTATGAAATAATAAGTCAAACCGAGACTTAGTACATGTAGGTCCTGGGTGCTTGAATGTTCTTATAGTGCGACTCATGCTAACAGGGGGCAGCACCAAGTATTGTACGGTGGGTCGAAATTTCTGCGAGCGCTCCAGTCGCATTGGTAGAACAACTCTCGCCGCGGCCCTTTACGAGGGTCATAAGAAACATTAATCATGGAAGTGGGAGAGAAGCCAAAGATATGGCACCCTCTTGTATGTTAATGC
Source organism: Fusarium sp. NRRL 66894 (assembly GCA_014824365.1). Taxonomy (NCBI): domain Eukaryota; kingdom Fungi; phylum Ascomycota; class Sordariomycetes; order Hypocreales; family Nectriaceae; genus Fusarium; species Fusarium sp. NRRL 66894. Next base: position 22,961 of record JABEEQ010001902.1, on the reverse strand, counting down.
TCTATTTCCCGTGACCGTAGAGATGACGTCTCTAGCCATAATTATGGATTCCAGTCAACTCGGAGACGAAACCCAAGCACACCAAAATCCATTTCCGTTTGTAGAGCTGAGGTCCTGCCGCTGCCTGGGCAAAATTTCCGTCGCCCTGAGGCAATTGAGGGCTTCACAAGAGGTTGACTCATGGTTCCTTAATGCGCATCAATTTGCCAATGAAGAAGGTGATGGAAGGCAACTATCTAGGTATCTCGGCAATCCGGGGAATACGAAGATGCTCTGCAACCTAAAGAGACTGTCAACTAGGGTCGGACTCGAGAAGAAGCCATGCAATCTTACTGTTTTATCCAGGTCCCTCTCCTCAAGTGGCATCAAGATTATGAATCTCCTGTGGATTGCAAAGCTGTGAGGGATTTATGGTAAGGATAAGCAGGAAAAGGAAGGCCATAAGGTAGCTATCACCTAGGCAAGCCATATTATAAGATTATTTATTAACTTAATAGATTATAAAGTATATAGCCTATTGTATTAGTTCTTATCTAGATATTATATAATTTAAAGAAAAAATTAACTATAATATAACTATATTCATTAATACTATCTGGAAGTTGAAGGAGTGAATTTACCGTGCTTTGATTGGCGGCATGGAATGGTTCTGTTGCCTTGAAGCCTCAGGCATCAGCGTGCAGTCAGCCAGTGCCCCATCATCACAACATTCCCCTTTATTTGCCTTTGCCGTTTAATCCGCGATTTAGAGAATACACCAGTCTCAATTGCCACAGAGCATATTTAAACTTACCTGCCTAGGGATTAATCTCGTTCAATAATGACCAGGCAGGATTACAAGCATCTCGGTCTCTCTCCGCAATGCGGAATATGTGCAGATATGATCTTCAGACATGAGAGGGTCATAGCAAGTCCGTTTCCACCCTTTTCCCAGCTCAGTCGTGTTTTTATTGACATATAAAGTTTTCGGCAACGATGATTCAACTTCATTTGGTGGCAGCACACGGCCTTTTCCTTTCCCGCAGCTGGGCTATTCTATTACAAAGGTCGATGGTTTTCACCTGTGTCGCCACCCAACATGCGGGCATTGCGCCTCGTCGCCTGAATTCGTACCGATTCACCACGACTGCTACTCGATTTTCATCCGGGACAGTCGCATCGATGAAGCTGATGCAGTGCGCTGGCTCTGGCTACGATCTGCATGGAGGAAGCCATGGCGAGGGGCCCAACCTTTATTTCTCACAGTCCGACGACCTGACTCTAGCACGGTGCAAAGAATGGCTGATATTGTTGGGTTGCCTGAGCTGAGCCGCTTGCCAAATGAGCTTTTTGAGATCATCCGGGGCTTTTCACCGCATTCGATCTTTTGGAAGTCATTGTTAGCGATTCAGTTGGCTTCTTATGCAACACGCATGCTAACAGAGTCACTCTCTACTGTTCTGTTAAGCGAAGTTCTCTCTTGGGAGCGTCATGGTGTCCTGAAATGCACCTCGTCACTATCGCGGTCACCAATCATTCGTTTGACCATTGACTTTGAGGGGATCAACAAAGTGGAACGTCTTCCTGTGGCACCGGCCTACTCAGGAAAGTATAGCAACTATAACCGAACCATCATTGAACACGAATCGCTGTTGAACAGAGTTCAGGCTCAAGTCAAGGTAAGAAATCGCTTCTGTCTTGGGAGGTAAAAAAAAAAAAATCCATACTGATGTTGATTAAAGGGTGGCTTGTTGCGTCTTAAAATGCCTCAGCCAAGGCAGAGTCTGCCAATATGGAATACGCCATCGCCCCCGAAACTCCAGTCTTGTAATGCTTATATCTCAAGGTTTCCCGCTTGGCAGCACTTTCATGCAATTGATACCGATCGCATTGATGGTATAACATTTTTTTTCTCAGGGGGACAATTATTCGGCACTCACATTCATACATCTAAAGAATCCTCTGCAATCACAACGTTCGAGCGTTTTTCAAAACGACGCCAACGAAGCCTTGTCTGGATCTACTTTCCTATCGCTGAGAGTGATCAGTTAATTGTTCTTGGGATTCGCCAGGGACCTCACTCAGAACTCAACATCCTCGTCCGGACAAGACAAGTTGGTGATGTCATTATTGGGAAACGCATCGCAGGTCAAGTCACAGATCGTTGCCTCTGCAGATCTGCCCCTGTTACAATTGTCTACGGGGAGCCAGAAGGGGGATTGCCGGTTCAACTCTTCGGTGCGTACAGCAGAACATCCCCTCAGCTTGCCCTCCCAAGCCCATTTCCTCTGAAAAACACAAGTCCAGATCCTCTAGGCAAGGACTCGTACTTCTCCTGGGCATCCCTGGACAACATTGCTTCAACTTTAACATTTCATGATGGAGATGGGTTTTGCAGAGGGATTATGTTTCAATACCAAGATGGGGGGTGTCGAGCCGTTGGACAATGCCGCTTACATGTAGATTCAGCCGTGAAGGAGATCTATCCTGCAGCCATTCTATTTTCGATCAAGTCAATTGCATCGCGCTGGGACCGGAAAATCTATACCGTTCAAGTGGAGTTCCGGCATTGTTTACAACCACAAATCAAGGACGGCTGGGAGTGTATGCAGCTTAAGGGGTCTATCAAGTTCTGGTTTACAGATAAATCATCATATTTAGTAATAGAGTAGAAGATAGTAGTGTAGAAAATTCTTACTAATCTGGCTTATAAATTGCAATATTAATACCATTCTTAATAATTAGCATTAGCTTTTTGATAATATGCAAAAGGAGCTTTTATTAAGTATATAAAGGAATTACTAAAGAGTATAATATATAAATTATAAAGGCAATAAGGGCTATGTAGGAGTTAAAATAAGTATGGTATTAGGCTTATCTAGAGTCTATCAGGTTGACTATTTGTCTTAGAGGACTATATTATCCTAAAGAATTTTAAAGTAAAAGGATTGTTAAGGACTTGAAACCGATATCCTTCTTCTAGCAGTAAAATAGCAGTAATTATATAAACGCGAAAGTTATTAATAAGAAAAGATGCCATGAAGACCTTCGATCTTTGTTTGATAAAGGCACGCGCTGAAGGAGTGTTTTGGTTCCATTTGTTAATGCCCGTTTCATAGCATCATAGCTTCCAAGCCTTATTCTAACTTACTACAAGTCCAATAAATGGTCTTCTTGCCCTTGAATGTCCATACACGGCTTCCGTTGACATCCTCTTTCTTCCAGTCCTTTTTGTCGGTTACTTGTTTCCGGCCGTTGTGTTCGAATTCAACCTCCGGCTTTTTGTACGGATGCAGCGCATGCGATTTGTACTTTGCTTCGACCTCGACATATTTCTTTTCTTGTTTTTTGGCAGGACCGCTGCTTGGGTGTTGTCCCACGCTTTCTGCAGTCGATGGGCCACCAATACCACCTTGAGGGGCCCCGCCTGAAGTACAATCAACCTGCCCAGAACTTGGCTCGCTCTGACCCCGAGTCTAAGTTCCATCATCGGGAGCCCATGAGGGAGGCATACCATAATACTGCCCAGAGGCCATATTGGCCTGGCCCTGAGTCCCATCATCGGTAGCCCATGACGACGAGTTATCATAGGATTGTCCGAAGCCCATGTAGCTTTGAGGCATAGAGTCGGTAGCGTGGCTGGGATCCTCTGACATGTCCATGCTTTCTGCAGCGGGTGGCATATGTGAGCGTTGCCAGGCGTCAAGCTGTTGAACTTCATGATCGTGCCAATTCTCAGGTAGTTCCGCATGCATTGGTCGGGGACTTGGTTCTGTCTCAAGCAAGTGGCTTGGGGGAATGCTATGCTTTTTCACATACTCGAGTGCGTCAACGATGGTGGTTCCATGAGTGGCTAGTTCAAGGTATTCGCTTTTCTCCGCCAGACCTTCTCCAGATGGTACAAATGGGATCAAGTACTCGCTCTGTGCGGAAAATATCCACAGCCGTGCAGCGCTGCCAACGCAAGTCATGGTCCAGATTTGCTCTTTCCCGGTCTCGATATAGTATGCACAAGCAGCAGTGAACGCTTGGTATTCGACTATTTGGACCACCGAAGCGTCCACTTCCGCTCGTTTGGCTTCTAGAAACAACAGGGTTTGAAGATCCCCCTTGCTGCTTTGTTTCTGAACAACGAGGTCGACTCTCCTCTTATCATCTGCTGCACGGGTAGGAGGCTGCTGGGAAGAAACCACCCACTTATCATCACGAAAGATGACTCGATTAAAGACATACTCCCATAGCTTTGTAGCTGCCCATTCTGGGTAGTCTTGGGCATCTTGCCATAGCGTCTTGAGCATGGGAGTGTTGATGATAGACATGATTTTGGAGAGCAAGTGAGAGTAGATGTATAATAATGCTTGTTTTCTGCTCTAGAAAGGATTTTAGACTTTTTTATTTTAAAAATTCTGCGAAGACTAATATCCCTTATATAGTTCTATGTATGCAGTCGCCCCCAACGTGATAATTACTTACTTCTCTTGCTATTTCACATTTACCAGGCAATTAGTCTTTGTGAATATAACGGACTGCAAGACAAGGTCATGGTTGCATGCCTGTGAATTACGACCAACGGATTTTTGATTTTTCTTATTGACAAATTTGGCTGTCTGCATGTCTCCAGGGCGATCTATTGGGTTTTGTTCATGCATGCGTCACATATCACTGATACGTGTTTTAACAGTGGTTGCTACCCTGCAGTGTTCGTGGTGGAATAATACAACCTCTACGGAGTACAGAGTACATAATCTCTAATCAGGATATGCCACCATGACTTAATGAAAGTGGGGCGAGTGTCGGCTCCTCGCAAATCAGAAGCTCAGAACTTGCTCCATGGGGAATCTCCAGTCAGAAACTTAACCATTTTAGGTTTGAATGTAGATCCACTCCAACTTCTGATTATTGGTTGTGGTTTGCCCAGAACTCAAGGCATTGAACGTCAGCAATTTCAGTTAGCCAGTAATCTTCAGCCATGTCTGCCCCACTCAGTCGCATTCAGCAAAGTGCGGAAAGAATTAGACTAAGCTAAAACTCCCTTCCTCTTTTTCTTCCTTCTTTCCTTCCCCTCTTCCTTCCCCTCTTCCTTCCCCTCCCTCTTCCTTCCTTCCTTCCTGCCTTCTTTCCTTGCTTTCCCTTATTCCTTCCTGTCCTTGACTTGTTAGAACCGCCCACCACCTTTATTAATTATGGACCTCGATGTTGAGCTTAAACGTGTAGATAGGGTTCGATTAAGCCTGGCAGAAAACCCGACTCTTGCTGCATCGCAAGAGAGTACCCTTACAACCATCATCAACCTCATTCAGGAGGATCATGTACAACGCGAGAAGCATTCTGAAGCTGCGCGGAGTAGACGCAAATCAGCTCGTGCTTTATTGTCAACCATTCACAGAGATCTCGGGAGCGTGATTCTCTTTCTTTGCAGCACCGCATTTTCCATTTCAAAGCTCTACAAGATCAAAAGTCACGCCACTCAATTTATTTCCAAATTAAAGACCTGGAATAATGGTGTTGAAATTACGGATGGCATTGTTAGCCTTGCTCGCAAATACTTTACCACTTCTCTACTCGAGCGTCTAGGTATTAACTCGATTGCTATTGTCATAATCAGTTTTGACCATTCATGCTGTTCTAGTCCCTGACGATGCCCGTGCCACGCAGATTAAACGAGGAGCTCATTTCCCTAGTCATACAACTAAGCGATCCCGAACCGATCCAAATTCGCTCGAACACGTAGCTATTCCAAGTTATCATGGCGTCATAGATCTCGCGAAGCACCAGCCATTGAACAAAACACCGACCGATGATTATAATGATGGCAGCCATAGTGAGAACAGTGATAGCACAGAGGGAAGCGAAGACGGTGACGAGAGCGACTCGGGAGAAGTACAGGCTGCGCAGTCTTTGGTAGATAACCCCGATGCAACAGTCGAGGATGATGGTAACGGCCCAACCTTTACATACCATTAAAACCTTCTAGACTAACGCATGCAGTACAACTTTACTCCAATGTCTATGAATTGGAAGATATGGATGTTATTCGTGTTGTTGCTAACCAACGCGAGGACTTTACAGCTCGTCTAACTGTACCGCATTTCCCCGACGCGACGCCATTTATTACAATCAGTTGTCCGCGTACTTTAGCAATCGAATTTTTGACCAGGCGAAAAGAAGTCAAGTGGTAGAACTCTGCACTCCGAAGATTTTACCCACTCTACATGCGCCAAAGCACACAACTTCAACATCCTCGTCAAAGCATACGATCACCATTCCCTTGTTATCCTGCCCGACCATATCCAGATACGTCCTGGTTATTCGTTCCGAAAACCATACTGAGCCGCTTGACTGATCCACATCCACGACAAGGGCAAGATAATTATCATTAGGGATTTCTTCGTCATTGAAGTCATGCCACACCGGCCCGGAGCAAGACTGTTTGGTCTAGAGACATTTAGCCTAGGGGAAAAAATGCGCTCAGAGGGATGCGTCATACCAGTTTGTTGCATTTCTCAACAATCTTATCGTCAGAGGTGTTTTTTTTAATGCGGTGCTTTTTCATCACCTGGCGATGTTTGGTCTGAAGTAAGGGCGGATAGATAGGCGTGTTTTAAGATACTGTGCTCCGTATCTAATTAGCTTTTGTTGCATGATAAGTAAAAGATCTGAGAAAGTTCAAACAAAATATGAGTATTGCAGGAATGCTGCTGACGTGCATGTGCATGTGGGCTATGATTAGGCCTCAATTTAGTTGCCTAAGCAGTCCCACCATTCTAATACTGGTTACGTGGGAAAGGGCAGAAAGGAAGAGAGGAAGAAAGAGAGGAAGAAAGAGGGGAAGAAAGAGAGGAAGAAAGAGGGGAAGAAAGAGAGGAAGAAAGAGAGGAAGAAAGAGAGAGAAAGAAGGAATACAATAGCTTTAAACTATAATTAATAGTAAATATCTTAATTTTAGAGCCTCTAATATTATATTCATAAGCCTGAAATATTAATTCATACTTCCTTGGCCTAGGTTCTTCTAGTTGCCTTAGCTAATAGATAGCAGATTATAATAGAACTTAAGGGAACTTCTTAACTATATTCCTAACAGAGGAGCTTTATTTCATATACCCAGGCTGGACAATGGCTGAATTAAAGCGCGCAATATCTTTACACCAATATAGTGATGTTATGTGTTAGTTAATGTTAGCATACAAGTTTAATGCATGTAACTCACCGGGATAACTCATTTTGGTCGCTTTGTCTGGCCGCCTTGTTTCACTGATGGGGGTTAAAGGGAGGTGTAGCTCAGCTCAAAGGACTCGGCTGCGTTAGCCCTTCTCTATGGTATGGCCAGCTGCCTGGCCATCATAAACCACCCCTGATAAACTGGCTGATTTAGTTCTTCGACAGTTGCTGCAGGTCAGCGTAACGTGAACGAGCTCGCAACCAACCTGCATGCGACTAAGCTAAGATCTTCTTGGATGAGACAGCGGGGGACAACTACGAGAGAGCTTTTTCACCTTGGTCAGTTGTGTGGATGTGACTTGGCCCATGCAGCAGGCGTTTTTGCTCTTTGAAAAGGTGACTGTTGAAGAATATAAGAATGCACTTTCCCTCTTGCATAAAGCCAAGATATTATACCAACACTTGCCTTCAGATATATCGAGCTTTTTTCTAGAGACGCATTGACTTGATCCCTTGGTCAGTAGTAATTCGTTTCTTTGCCCACTCTATTATATCTTGGCTTATGTCTCCAGAGTGAGAAGACTTATACATATATAAGCCTTAAATGCCATGCAAAACTTGATATTCTAACGGGTTTAATCAAATAGAATCTTCATCCATGGCCAAAGTCACCCTTCCTACAATGTCTAGTAATAAGGAGGGCGGCAATAGCCCTACGCACTCGAGCGGCTCGAGACAATCTGACAGCACTCCTCGCAACGACCAACCCGTACCTGCCGATCCTGTCAACGGTGACAACACCAGCTCAACTGAAAGCTCAGATGGCAACTTCAATACCAATGATTTTACCCCTATTGACGTCACACACAACCATAAGGAAGACCAGTCATAAGTATACTTGTTTGCGAACAATAGTTTATAGCCAACAGTAGTAATTTTGCACGGATGCTTCTGGGTCAGGGTGGAGGTTGGAATTTAGGCAATGAGTCTCTTATTACAAGGGCCCAAGTTAGCCATCAAGAAGATAATAGAATTTGGGTCGTTGAAGCAAGGGTTCAATTCAAAAGAGTCATATTTCTTAGCTGTTATTGACGCATTGTTTTGTCTAGTCATGATTTTTTTATTTACTTGAGTTGTCAAAACAATCGTTCTGGCCGCATTATGTAATTACCGGGTTGTGAGACGTCTCGTGACCAGAAAACGTCCACTTGACCAACCCTGTGGGCGAATCAGGTAGTCCTTGAGCAAAAAGAAACATCTCTTCCCCGCCGCTTATCACAACACCTTAGACCAGCAGTCAATGAATGATTCACAGCCACTTTTGGTAGTAGTCGTATATAAAGCGCAACATCGCGACTCTTCAAGATCGTTATACATCAGAACTATTATCCAACACGCCAAAGGAGAAATGAGCAATCCCATATTCCTTCCTGCTACGGAATCGATGCAAAAGCTATGCGAACAGCAACGGGAAAAAGAGGTCCAGAGCGAGCGTGGTCCGCTACGTGAGTACAAAGCCACCATAATAGATACCAAAATTCTCTGTAAATTCGAGAATGAACATGTAAGAATGAATCATTAGGAATTGAACTGCTCTACTAAGTACTCCATTCAGGCGCCCAATATTCGACGCCAAGCGCTGCATAAAGGCAAAATTGTCAGTAAAGCCCGAAATTATGGACCTCGGGAACTTGACAAAGGCACGATTGCGTCACCTGAGCGAACTATCACCGTCTTTATACCACTGGCGACACAAACTGCGGATACGCAAAGATTTCCTAAAGTCCTCTACCAACCCGACAAGGACAAAGCCGAGTCTAGGCAACCCCTACCTTGGCATATTGGAAACCATATTCAAATCCCGGGAAACAGTCGAATCGTTGTAGAAGAAGGGCCAATATGCTTTGACATGGTCCAATATGATTGGGAGCCTGCTGAGGGCCAAGAGAGCAAGGATGAATAGCGGAACCGAGCCGAGAAGATCTGGTGGAATTGAGGGTGGAAATTGCCTAAGAATATTTCTTAATTACTACTGTGCATTTAACTCGCCCTGGTAGTCGTTGAATTCCATTGCTTCGAGTGGTTCGAACGTAGCTGTATCGAAGTTGAATGAACTCGCATCAATATGAAGCCAGTCGCGAAGGCTTGGTTCAAGAATTGGCTGAGTGTTTAATGATTGACCCATGGCCTCATGCATTCCGAAAGATACGCCGGAGAGTTGTGTAATGTTGCCACGACAGTCATCAAGATTCTCGACTATATCAGCGCATGGACGGTTGAGATAGCCTTCGTTCAACTGATATGTGCTCCGACAACCAGTGGAGGAACAAAGTTGGACAGGCGCAATATCAGCTTCGATGTTTTGGACTGGCGTTGTCTCTGTTGATGGCTGTGTTTCATACCCACCTGCGGTAGCCGTCAAAGGAGGCGTAGCAATGAGTGAGGAATTGCTACCAGGCACGACTAAAGCCCCCGATTGGGAGCCCGCGCCCTCATGTGACCCCGACACAGGAATGTTCACATCAGTAGATGCGCCTCGTACTTCGTGGCCACCGTCACTACCGGCATCGGTGGTGCTTTCCGTGGCGTATGGCAATCCTCGATTGTCATTGTGCATTGGGTCTTGATCGAAACAGTACCGGATCACTCTGACGTTCGATGGGGATTCTCTGGGTGTTTCATAGAAACGGCGCCGTCGTTTTGCTGGCCTTTCATTCTCACGGACCTGGAGCCTGTGTCTTAGTTGTGTTTGGTCGCCAAATAGTCGCTTAATGTGAAGCTCCGTGAGATACTTTGAAATACTACTTGCAGCATCTTTATATAGTTGGGAGTTTGCAATGCAATCTTCGCAACTCTTGGGAAGCTCTAATTCCTTTATATCAAAGCAAGAAACTATTTCTTTGGCTTCTCCAGTGAGCTGAGATTGTAGGAGTAACTCGATATCGTTGTAGGATTCCTTGTTGACATTCGGCTTGGCGTGCGGGAGATGAGGTTTCGACTCAGGTGATAATGCTATTAGCCTTCGAGTAAGATTTAGTCTCTGTCCTTTAGTTGAATGATGATTAACTTACGTAGTCTGTGACTTGAGCTTTGAGAATAAGACCTCTATACCCTTGTGTGCTTTGAGCAAGAATAATGTTCTCCCTTCTCTGAGCCATCGGTTAAAGTTCGCGCTTGTCGCCGTCCCCAGACTTTTCTTGAACTCTTCAAGTGGCAAAGGCCGCCAAGCCTCTCTTGACACCCAGAGCTGCAGTAAAGCAAATCGCCGAGCAATCTTGGTTATTTGTGATGATTTCTCGAGGGCCTGGATGTAGTCGAACACACCGATATCGTCGATGGAAATTGTCTCGGAGCTGAGGAAGGGTTTTGGTGATTGGGCCCAAGACTTCAGATCGACGATGAGGAAGGGTTGTTCATTATCTTCAGGGGAGCATTTAGTTCCTGTGGAAGATCCTTCCCTAGGAGACTTCTCTTTTTTGGAGGACTGACTCCTTGGAAACTCAGCCCCGGCTGCCGACGTTTGCTTTAAAGGCTGGAAGGTTCTTGTAGGTGAATCGTGCTCGACTGGCTGTTCGTCTGGCCTATTGAGAGAACCATGTTGCACAATCGTTGCTGTGGTTGTATCTGGGAGACGGGAATGGTCGGGCGATATCTGTTCATACGGTACTTTGCGGAATTCCGCTTGCACTTCGGTTCCAAGTCGATGAAGTTTATTCCTGACTGCCTCGGGAACATCCTGTGCGATGATCTTGCAGGCGTCCGAGATCTTGTCGTATGAGCGAATAGCGGCTGCGAGAGAAAGGCGAGACTTACAATCCGTTCTAAATTATTATCAACATTGAACTGACGAGATTGTGCTTTAGCAACAGAAATGAAAAAGAATCCTAGAATATGGAGCTGATCGTGAAGAGGCTTGTCAGTATCCATGGCTTCGCGGTTTGGAGAAGAGTAAGAAACAGATTGAGTTTGAATGCCATGAGTTTGTAGGTGCCCCCAAAAAGGAAGCCCCNNGGGGCTTCCTTTTTGGGGGCAGTTACGACCCCACGTCTGCAGGCGAGACCATATCCCATCCTTGCTCATGTCCCGCCTCATCTTCTCCAAGGATCTATTCGTCTAGTCATGCATGCAGACAGCAGTGGGCGTCCAATGAGATGAATTTATGCATATTAGGTTTTCGACATAGGCGGCTTGGAAATGAGCCATGCTTCCCATGGATTAGAATATCTGGCAAACTGGGGGTAAGCCCATCCTGGACGGTACGTAAATCCATAGGGAAAGGGAGTGGATGGCCTCAAAATACAAATACGCTCATCAAGTCGAAGAAAATTGCACTGCTGTACCACCGCTTGGTTGCCTCATTCACATTTCCCCCTGCACAAGGTACCCCTACTTAGGCCAACTGATTATCACAGTTGATACTTCTCTTTACAGCCCGGATCTTTGGTTCTCAGTACAAGTAGAACTCTGCCTTATGCCCATTTTTCTCTGTATATGCAAGTCAGCCGTGTATTTAATATTTTACCCGACTCAGAGCATTGCGAACCATGGCAAAACAGCCCAAGTTGAGCATTAACGTTGTTGTGGAGTTTAGATTCACTGTATGTCGATTGTTGTACTACCTCCCGCTGTATACTGATCCTGCCAGACTGAGAAAGGAAAAGCTCAGTATTTTGGGCATTACTGCACGGTCGAAGCGGTCACACCCACCAAGACCCCGTCCTCTGGGACCGGAAAAGGCCTAATGTCCAAGGTGTTGCGCGATATCTTCGTCGCCATCCGAGCCTGGTTTTTGAAATTAAGGGGCTCGGTCAGGTTTAAACTAGTACTTGATGAGGAGAAGCAGGGCTTGCTTGAAGGCGGATAGGATTGACGTGTGTAATTCTATTGTCACTATTATGTACATACCTCTTGGTTCGGTGCTAGGGATTATACAGCGCTTCGATGTAGACGCAAGCAGATCCATGAAACATGAATGTCGGTGTGATTCCATGACCCCATGTATACATGGCAGTTCACGATTGCATCGATTTTAAGCCTCATCGAAGACATTGAAAACCTCAGATGCCTCTTTACCATGCTTCCTTTTTCCTGTTGACCACCTCTACCGTGACCATCAAGTCGAGAATGAAACAGGCAAACCGAGAAATGAACCCACGGGAGAGACTGAAATAGAGGGCAAGAGAAAGGGACCTAAAATTTGCCCAAGCATTCTTTTCTGATTGGCTGGTCGAGCCCCATCCAGCAGCAGCCTTCGTCATCAAGGAAGCTGTGTCATTGCTGTGGCCTGAGCTCCGTCTCGATTCACTCCCGATCCATCCGCCACTTCTCGAATCCAAGAAGTCTTTTTTCAGAATCTTGAGAAAGGCCAGAGCTAGGAAGCTGAACAACCTTGTGGATCTCTTCACCACGATGATGCTGTCGAGAGGCACTCCCTTGCATGGTCCGGCCGGCTCGCCAACCGTTCAGCTGAGACCAGTTAGTCAGGGTCAGGTGGAAGTATCATACACGATGCCGGAATCGGAACTGCCCAGTTTAATTGCAATACAAGAGGCGGACGACACTAGCGTGTTCAGCCCGTCTGAACCGCGCAGTTTTCCTGGACGATCGGTATGTCACGCTGTTATTCGACCAAGAGTACCTGAGAATTTAGGGTGTTTTACCATTCTTGGCCATAAGAAGTATAAATGCACCGTTTAATTGCACCTTTTGTACTACCTCATTTTGAACGTCTCTCCGCTTTCTTTATCACTTGTTTTTGTGCCTCTTGGACGATCTTCTGTCTCACCTCGCCGCGATGCTCCCACCGACTCAGCGTTCGATCTTTTCGATCTTGTCAGTTGCCCACAGCATCAGTCGCAAACGATCCCATTCAGACGCGCTGGGACGCGAAGACACGGGCACACATTGCGAACGTGGGAAAATTCATTCGACCGAACAAATCCGGAACGATGCATGCGGAATTCTCGATATTAGAGCCGAGAAGAACAAGCCTGAGAGGATACTCGATGATGCGATTGCAGATGACAACACCATCCACGGCGATATCGCAACAAATCCCACGACAGCCGACAGCAGCGGAGACAGAAGTAGAACAGACAATGATCTCATCGATGAAGGCCTTATAGATGATGGTATTGGAGACGACGAGAGCATATGTTCCACGGAGTCGATACATTCAGGAGACATCAAAATCGAGTCCCTATGGAAACGGGAATATCCGATCAATGAATGGTAAGGGAGAAGTTTTGCTCTGAGCGACCTTTGCTGAGTCGATCATTTAGGCAGCCACATGATGACAAGAGAGTTGTGTTTTGGGACCTACGGTTCGTGCGTATCCCCATTAAATTTCCTATGTTGACTTGGTATGCCAGTCACGATGTTTATTTTGAATTATTCAAGATTTGCAAAGCATCGATGCCTTCTAATTATCGGGTCAGTATCTCTTCTACCACCTTTCTGGTGGCCTAGCTAATAGAAGCTATTAGCGCGTGCTTGACATTGGAACAGCAAGTGGTATTGTATGACCCTCTTCGTGATCTGAGAAGAATGCCAACACAGTCATCTAGGTAGTTGGGCTATGTATGATCTCTTCATCCGATTCAAATGATATTGTTAGTAACTAACTCAATCGAAGAGAGTTTGCAGATGAGCATCCTGGCCTTGAAGTTACCAGTATCGACCTGACGCCCCTAGCACCTCATGACGTCCCGCCTAATCTGAGTTTGTGAGGCTACACAGATATCTCACGCCTAATTAATACTAACATTCGCGCAGCCAAACTGTGAAAAGCCTCGATCTTCAAACCTTCAAAAAGTCTTCACGCGATTTTATACATCTCCGTGATCTCAAAGGAAGGATCAGCGACTGGGACGAGTTTGCAAAAGAGATCTTCGACGTCTTGACACCTGGAGGTGTTGCAGAGTTCCATGAAGGGACCATTGAGTTCAAAGCAAAGGTGGGTCTTCCGGGGACTAGTTGTATGAAGAGATGGGGAGACCTATTTCGAAAGGCAGGTGCAGAGCGAGGGGCGCGATTCGACGTTATCGAATCTGAAATACTGCTTCATTCGCTACGAGCTGCTGGCTTCATTGATATCATGGAATATCCCTACGATGTAAGTTTCTAGTGTGCAGAGAACCTTAACGACAACTAAGATGTATCGCAGGTACCGATTGAACCTCGGGAGCAACAGGGGAAGTTAGGACGGCTAGCTTGGCAGGAACTTGTTCATGACATCGAAGGGTCCATCCTTCGTCCAACCGTTGAGAACTTGGGCTGGAGCGAGGAGAGATGTTACATGTTTGCCGCACGTTTGCGCGATGAGCTGAAGAAGACAACAGTCAAGCCTTACATGACACGCCTGGCCGTCGTCTGCAAAAAGCCATCGACTTAATCCCTTTATTGACTCGGTCAACTGTCATAAAACATTTCCTTTCGTTTTCATCACCATTATAATTCCCTATTAACAAGCATTGCAAATTCTTAGCAATACAGGATCCCTGACATGTTATTCAATTATCTATTATATCTCTGCCTTGCACCATATGGTTTCAAAGTGATGAACGCAAAGAAGGACCTATGCTAACCGCAGTAATAACCATGAATCAAGAAAAAGCTCATGCATGAAAGTCTCGCCGATACTGTAGGTGGCAAAGAAGCTGACACGGAGAACGCGACACCCAAAGCCCACCGACATCTTGTCGACAGAGCTCACTGATCCCAGCGCAGTGTCTTGAGAATTCTTACCTTCTCAAAGTGAATTCAGATCCTTGACGCTGACGTGGCAGATGGGACAAGGTTATGGATTCGAGATGTAAAGGTATACTTCACCGCATAAGCCAGGATTCTGGATACATGACAGTATAGTCGAATGAATGCCAAGGATGGGTTCAGTGTTACAGTGGTGAATTAGAGGTTGAGATACGTTTAAGGAACACAGTTACCGGAGAGCTGGTGGCTGCAGGTGATAACTCATCAAATTATGGTATTTTTAAGCGGTGTGATCTGTACTGCATAAACAATGTAAGCCATTGCATATATATCACTATGAATTGATCTACAGACAGCAAAGCGTTAAGGTGATTTCAAGTGATTGTCCTCAGAGAGGCTCTGCTCGTGAGTATTTGAGGGGACTCGATATCGTGCACGTCATCTCATTTGAGCAACAATTACATGACAAACCAAAATTGGAAAATTTGCTACATTGCATGATGCCATCCACCACAGACCCGGCCAAAGTTTCCTTCAAAGGGCCAAAAAGCATCACCTATATGGTGCAACAATACACTACGGTTACGTATCTGCCAGCGGGTTAGTTGAGGGCTACACGTTAACGTATGCGAATGCTGACGTCTTCATGCTAGCTCAAAATACCAACAAGCCATCCCTCCAGGAACTGCCATGGCCTTCCGAGCTTACTCGAAAAGACGATCTCCCCGAGATGGATGCGTGTAGAGAAATACTTGAGAAGGGATTGGCTTATATGAGTGCAGTTAAGAATTCTAGACAGGTAGACCAGACTTGAATGTTGTTCACTATGCATGCACCCTGAACTATAATGAGTATTATTAATGACATACTGTGTTGCTGTCCTTGCTCAATCGACATGATATTGGTATGGCGTTTCCTCATACGAGTATTATCCATTATCTCCTTTTGCTATAAGTAGACGTTCATTTCCGACCTAACATCCACTAGTCTTCAGTTGCCACTTAGTAGATCATCAGAACGAACTTGTACTCTACCGTAGGTAAGTCCTTCTATGATTGACGCCACGTGCTATGCTCATGAAGAGGAGATACAATAGCCCTTTTGACGAATATTCTGCCATGTTTGAGAATCAGCGCCAACTTGCTACAGGCCTAGTTACCTGCCTGGGCAATTTATCGCCTGGACAAGTACGGGATATTGGAGGGGGGGCCATGCCACAAAGCATAGAGAAGGAGTTGAACGAGTCTATACGCCTTGGAAAATATCTCAGCAAAGCGGTCTGCTATATCGACTCACCTTGGCCAGGGGGCGACACATCTCCCCAATCCATTGGTGAGAAAAAGATCTTGAGAGAGCAGGCCTCCGAGCTTGCTCAACAGCTTTGCCCATTGGCTGAACTCACCATATTCGACCTGGGCTCTGGGTACACTATTGGGTCTTATTTCTACCAAATAGACAAGTGCTAACTCAAGAAGGAATTCTGAAAAGTTGCTGCCGATATTTAATGAGCTCGAGAAAGCAGAGAAGGTTTGTCGTTATTTCGCGGTCGACGTCAACAGGGCTTCACTTGAGAGTCATGTCCGGGGCTTAAGCAAGCGATATAATTATATAAATTGCTTTGGACTCCACGGAAGATTCGAAGACGCAAGGAGATTAGCGATGGATATGCCAGGGGAGAAAGTCGGTATCTCATGCTCCTCCACATTGACTAACTTTGAACCTGAAAAGGTGCTCCAAATCCTCCGAGACTGGAGCCAGGTTGTCGATCGGCTCATTCTTGGCCAGCATGAGCCAATGAGGGAAAAAGAGTTGGAAAGTTCTTATCACACACCTGAATTCACTGAGTTCATGAGAGGTGGCTGGGATAAGGCGAACGAGCTTTTAGGGTGGAAAGAATTTGATGATACAAGATGGACACTTAAGTGCAAGACAACTGCTTCGCCTCAGTGTCACAAGTTTCATTGTACCCCTTTAGCACAACCCAGAACTGAATTTGCCTGGTTTGCATGCTACAAGTACACAATGTCGGAATTTCAGCGCATAATCCAAAGTTCCGGATGGAGTGTATCAAAATGCTATCGAGATGAGAAGACCAGAATGTGTGAGTTCCCTGAGCATCAATAAATGATGACTATGAGGCTGATATGCTCTAGCGATGTACAATATCATTCCTGCCCAAAAGACCGACGCTGGGTCTTTGGAGGGTACACCCCTTGCTCGACACGTTTGAGATCTGCAGCTCAAGAGAATAGGTAGTTGTGGAAGCCATGTAAATAGGATTTGAATTTAGAGTGCTTATTAAAGCAATGCAAGAGACATGGCAGTAGAAAGTAGAGCTACAGAAATGAAGCAAGCCCGGCGCTGTTTGAGATAATAACGACGTAGTGGTTTTCACAATTTCATCTGCTTGTACCAAATGCAAATTCTTCCATTGATTTTGTAGTTATTCTATTTTGGTCGTGAGAAAATTTGTTCTGAGAAATAGACGGCGGCACGCTTTGGCTGAACTTGGGTTTGGCGCAGCACTAGGAACAACACGCTCACGGGAGCTTGTTCGAACCTTTCGCATATATAAGTTGAGAGAGTGACCCCTTCCATCAAGGGAATTTGCAACTCTTATTACCCTGAATTATTTTATCTTGCGCTATTTTGTCAACGATATGGACAGCCACTTAATCTATGTAGCTCGTCACGGCCACGCCAATTCCAACATCGGTCTCAGCCATCATGGAACCGATATTTTCACACTGAACGATAAAACCTTTTCCGAATTTCTCCATTCTAGAAATGTTATTAAACATGGAGACTTTCTGCCAGATAACCTCACACGACATGGAAAAGAAGAACTGCGGCGTTACGTGGATGAACATCCAGAGTTCTTAGATTCTTTGGATCTCATACTTTGTTCCCCGTTGACCAGATCCATTCTGACCGCAAAGGGATTGGCGCAAACAAACAAGGCTCGAATTGTATGCCTCTTCGGCCTTGCTGAAAATACCAAATGGATACAGGATATCCCTCCAATAACATATGTGGAAGGCGGCAAGCGATATGCTTCTACCGTTGATCTTGCGGGAGGCTTAGCTGAAGGGACTTTATTGGGTGAAGAAGTTGTTGATCTGACCGTGGAAACACTAGAGGACCAGTGGGACAGCTGGAATGAACCGCAGAAGCGATTATCCGCCCTCGAAATATACAAGCCCCTTGACGAGATCGAGGAGCAGGATACGAGGCTTCGGATTCAAATTCGCGACTTGGTCCAAACTATCGCCAAATCCAAAGGGAGAAATATTAAAGCCCTCATTGTTACCCATGGTGGCAAGATCAACACGCTTACTGGGCATTACAGAACCCAGTTGGAGTTGAACAACGGGGAATGGGAATTAAAAAGCTCATCCTGCTTCGCCAACCTCAGCACAGCAGTATACAAGTTTAGTTCTGCCACAGATGAGAAGGCCGAGTTGGTAGAGGTAGATGAAAGCGAGTATCATGCACAGCTCCTAGGGTCAGACTACCAGCGGCCAAAAGGGTTCACTTACATCGATAGTAGTGAAAAAGCTGCTGATGAGAGACAACTCTACGAGATGTTCCTCAAGAAGACGCACGAGGAGGTGATAGCAAGGAAGAGTACGCCAATTCTTTGGGCTCTGGTAAGATGGGACGGAACTGCGTGTTAATAGTTTATAGCTCAGTACTACTAAGGCGGGAGGGGACAACTCTATCAGGCTTTAAGTATAAGTTCTTTATTATGAAACCACACTATTCTTTCCTTTCACCATACTAAGTCTAAGCAAATAGGGGCCGCCTCTGATTCTCGCATGCATTTTAAGTGATCTGCTGGATAAACTGGGGTGTAAAGTCGGGTCCTCCCAACACAGAAATGGGATTCTCTCCCTCGAGTGTGCCATTCAACCGCCGTTCAAGAGCCACGAGACCAAAACCTCCAGCTTGGTTGGCGATGAGCAGGTAACGATCCTCATGGCTGAAGCTCATCATACGCGGGGAAATCCCATATGTAGAAGCAGAGCCTACAAACTGGAGTGAAAGGAAGGTAGAATTTGAGTGATCAATCTGGAAATGGGAAACGGAGTCCGTAGAGTTCCCTGTTTGTCGATTAGAAACGTACAGATGCCTATTATCTGCCGCTAACACGATTGCCCCAGCAGCAGCACTGGATGAGTTGGCGGGTGGCAATCCAGGACCAAATGTCGAAGTACTTTGGATCTGTGTGAAATCAAGGTAGTTCTCGCGGTATGATACCGTATAGACAAGGACCTTGTTACTGATCTCGCAGACAAGAATATAATGGGTCGCTCTGAATGCTCCTTGGGGATAGAAAACGCCATGTCGAGGGCCGCAACCCTGGGGCGAGATGTGAATGATATTCACTATCTGAAAAGCATCATCATTGGAGTCAAGAACCACCATAGAGTCTGTACCAAGATCGTTAATAACGAAGAAGCGGCCAGTTGGATCAAGGTTTGCCTGGTGGGGGTGAGGGCTTGCTTGTCGTTCTTTATCAAGACCTGGTTGCCCTGGTGAGGGAACGGTTTTGATAAGTCCCAGGCCGCCATTTGTAGTGTTCCAGATATCAATGGTACCATTACCGTAGGCACAACCGATAAGTCGGGTATTATCAGCATTAAACTGTAAATGGACGACTCCAGAGCTACCTTCTTTTGAACTTTTTGCTGTTATCTCGTCGCTTACAAGGTTAATTTCAAAGAGTGTAAGGGCATTTGACGACTCGTCAACAGCATAAAGTAAGTTTGGATAGTTGAGAGCCATCCACGAAGGTACACCAGTAACTTCCTTGTCAATCGAGAATGGGAAACCTTGCATCTTGTCAGCGACAGCGATATGCTTGGGAAAACCAACAAGCATGTTAGTCGGTGTGGTTGGGCTGGTCGTGGGATTATCAGGCTGTTTCTTTGCAAAGGCCAGCTTTGCAAAGAACACAGCAACATTGAAAACAAGTAGCAGCATGAAGTTGAAAAGTATTTCTCCCGGTAGAATTGTGAGAACAGATTTTCTACAGTTGAACTTGTACTATACATTGATAGAGAATCTTAAGTATTTTATTTTACTTAAGATCAGAAAGACAACGTAAATTGAGTACTTCTGATTCTTCTGAATAGTGGCGTTGAAACGAGACCCCCGGTGCATCCAGGGTAGACGGTTTTGGCTCTGTGAGGGGGCTGCTTCTGGCACCTTAGGTGTGCTGGGTAACCTTTTCCAGCACCCCAACGCGACGGATCCACACCATTAGTAAGTCGGTATAAGACTATCAAGACTACACCGGCTCCGTAGGGTAGACAAGAGGAGTCTCATCAGATAAACTCAGCAAAATGGAGTTTTATAGCTGGTTCTTTATTCTATTCTGCATCCGTACTGTTATTTCTACCACGAGCACTCCTTTGCCCGATGCAATTAATCCTGCTGGAATGAATCCAGTTGGTATGGGACCGCCAGACATGGGAAAGCGATCTAGTGATATGCCTTTTGTTGGCTGTATATACTTACCTATTGGGCAACCTCTACCTTTACAGTCATTCCAGGGTTTATCGTCCCAGTTTTGTCTCTATGTCGAGAAGTCAGGTCCGTTAAAGGGAAATACAACCCTGGAACGCAACTACGTCATGGACGGAATCTGGCATAACTTTTCCGTCAGATGGCGGTCAACATGTAAAAGCCCTCACCATAGCATAAACATCCCAAGATCGTCATGTATGCGGGATATGGATACTTTGTGGCGTGGATGTAAGAATCTTTGACTTTGCCCCAGCCTTTTCTAATTGAACGTTACAGGTAGCGGGCAGCCTGGATTTTCTCGCCATGACTGCTTTAGTTACGATTATTGGAGAGATATGATATAACAAGCGTTAGCAGAACAATTTTAGGTCCGAGGGTCGACATAAGGGAGATGGAGAATCAGGAAGGCAGAGCAAGTATCTGAACGTGGCAGTTCTATAGAGTATATATCTTATATAAAGAGGTTCTTTGTAATACCGATTTGTCCTCATTTTGATACTTTGGAGCTTACGATATCACGAGATATATCAAGCTAACACAGCAAAAGTCCTGAGTAACTCAGAATTTAGGCAGAACTGGCCGCCTAGGCTAATTTATGCTCGGATTTAATAATTCGTAGGGCGCCTGTTTTCCTTCTACGACTTTCATCTATTCCCATATAGTATAAAGCTACCGCTTAGATGTTACAAGTTGCGCCTGCAAATTCTTGATAACTAGTATCATATTGAAAGCTTATATACTACGTCCCTGGCTTCAATTGTTAGGCTGTTTGACTAGGCAACACTGACAACAAAGTTTGGGTGCTTAGCATAGACTCGCAAACCAATAACACAAACTGGACTCCAATGTTCCAGGCTCTTATCTTGAGAAAAGCTGGACCTCAAATTTGCACTCTTTCCTCTTAGGTCGCTGGAGGTAGGCTGTTCGAGTTGCTGGTTAGGGTCTATGACTCCTTCTTTGGCGTGTTCAAGATCGTACTGCAATCCAATCTGGCGTAACTTCTGCGGATTCCTATTTGCAGCCAGTTTAACTGTTTCCTCCACTGGGTCGAGGCCATTTCTTTCAGCGATGATTTTTGGGATAACCTCATATGTTCCTGCCTCCAGGGTGAGTTCACAGTTAATCGATCGACCGTCGCCAAGATGACATGGAGAAACTCGACAAATATCGATCTTGGAGATAATAGGCCGCAGGAGGAAATGAAGGGTAAAGTCGTACTCCCCTTGAAGCCCTGGAAAATACCGATCATCTAGCTGCCGATCTTTTAGTCATGTAAATCAACAAAGTGACCAAAACATACCTGAGATAGAACAATAATTACGGTGCTCTTGTCTTTGAGATCGATAATGAACTTTTTCTTTAGAAATCCTGACAGCCATGGCACAAGAGTACTCATCCACTTCTGTGCCATAGTCCACCCGTGATGTAGAAGTCGAGTCCTATACATATAATCAAAATTCTCCATAGCATCTTCGTAAGTCATCCAGAAGATGCCATTATCACCAAACTCGTGATGAAGTGCATTTATTGTATAGGTATTCCATTCCCTAGAACCATCCGCCCATGCACCACACCACTCGCCATAGCCCGTATCTGACCTTTGGCCCCAGGGGTTCCTTCGCATATGTCAGCACGTGCATTTATTCACAAGAGAAGGAGAGAGACAGCAAAATGCCAAGCAGCCAGCCAAACAGCACTAACCTAATCTTGACCAAGCGAGTCATGCCGCCATGCTCCTTCTTCAACTCGATAGCCTCGAGGATAGAGTAGGTATGGCTCAAGACAATTCCATTTCGGTGCTTAAAGCCAGGGCCACTCGACAATGTGAAAAGAAATTCTCCACCTATGATACCGCAAGAGAGGAGCTCACGCCAGAGTCGTTCTTTATCGAGAATACTATTGGTCGCAATAAGTGTAGCGAAACCGCCAGTGAGATCCTCCATTGCAATGCCAGCCCATCCTCCGTCTAGAGCTTGGTAATCGCCGTGGACTTTGGCGAACTATCTTCGGCATTAGCTGAGTACATACCAGTCAAGAGGGAAGTAACCCACTGCCTTCTCAAGCAACGGAAGCCAGGTCTCATTTGGATCTATACACTTGGCAAATAAGAGAGCTTCTGAGTTGGACTGTTTCTGTTTGCGGTGATGTCTCGCTTTACTGCCCGTAGCATCATACGTCTCCTTGTCAAAATCCGGCTCTTTCAGGTAAAGGTTATCATCAACTACTGTTGAGATCCAGGCTCCATCTCTGTGGAATACGAAGCCATAGACCCCTACCTCTTCGTTTCGCGCTACACAGATCTTGTTCATCAAATCCTCCCGATGAGCAATAGTGCCTAACGCAGCAAGCCACCAACAGTCACCGCTATTTCCCTGCTGAATATCTGAGCTTGAGAATCCACTTACAGTGAATTGTGGATTTTCAAAAATCCAAGGAATGCGATGAACTGAGCCGGGGAGAGATGTGTCATCGTCTTTATTGCTATGGCTGCAGTACCGGCGTGACGACCGTGGCGAACCCTTTACGAAGGGATCTTTGCCACATCTGCTAGTTTGCTCAATGCATGTCGTGAGATCGAAGAG
>JABEEQ010001882.1:0-41959 GCA_014824365.1 Fusarium sp. NRRL 66894 | reverse complement strand
GTGATTAATTGGAAGTGGGCTTGAGTGTTTATTGTGATGCTATTAAGTGTCAATCATGATGGATATGGAATGCATTTTAACTTAGACGCCCGAAATATTCAAAGCTTTTCTCCGTATTTTTGCCATGCTTTTCTTACCCGCACCCCACTACCCGAACCTCATGGCATTCTTACGGCCGCATCCGCACTTTTAGGGGAGTGCATACAGCGATATTGCCCCCCTGTTCCCCCATTTACCGTGCCCCATGGGCCCCCGGGACCATTTTAGTCTGGCCCCCCCCTAGACTAACAACAGGCTATGGAGCTCGCAAAGCTCCGAGGTCATGGGCCATTTTCTGCTCTGTCGCGCCAAAACAGACGCGCAAAGTAGTAGGATCAGAAGAATCTGGATGCTCGTGAACGGCCGATGGTTGCCAAGTTTACCTTAGTTACCCGAGTAGGCAACTTGTAACCTTGCTCCTCTTCCCTTGTACCACTTTGAGTCCTTGGGCCTCTTGACCTTGTTTGGATTAGCTGCGATGGAAGTTGGGCTTTTGCAGCTTACAGCAGTGTCAAGGGCATGGTAGACAGTTGTTGGTAACAGAAAGACACACGAACTTGCAGGCAATACCTTCTTCAGTTCCGTCTGAGATTAAATAGACCCTGTTCCCCCCTCCCTCGTACAGACTCTCTCTTCATCACAGCTCAACACTTCAACAACAAACATTGTTTCACATCCTTCTCCTCCTCTCTACTCCTGTGATTGACTTCACACAACAAATACCATCTCTTCCCCCCTCATCCTTCTTCTTCTGCCTGGTTCACAAAGAATACCACCTTCAAAAATGGGCGTTGAAGATCACAACGAGGAGCGTCGCGGCTCCGTCGCCCTCCAGACTGCCGACAATGTCGAGCAGATCGAGGCCCCCGTCACCTGGAAGGCCTACCTGATGTGCGCCTTTGCCTCATTCGGTGGTATCTTCTTCGGCTACGATTCCGGTTACATCAACGGTGTCAACGGCTCAAAGTACTTCATTCACCAGGTCGAGGGCGCTGGTGCTGATAAGCTCAGCGAGAGCCACCAGTCTCTGATCGTCTCTATCCTCTCCTGTGGTACCTTCTTTGGTGCCCTCATCGCTGGTGATCTTGCTGATCGTATTGGTCGCAAGTGGACTGTCATTGCTGGTTGCTTTATCTACGCTATTGGTGTTGTTATTCAGATGATTACTGGTCATGGTGATGCCCTTGCTTGCATCGTTGTCGGTCGTCTCATTGCCGGTATCGGTGTCGGTTTCGAGTCTGCCATTGTCATTCTTTACATGTCTGAGATTGTAAGTCCTCAACTTCTATTCACATCAACATCATGCTAACAGCTCTATCAGTGCCCCAAGAAGGTCCGTGGTGCCCTCGTCGCCGGTTACCAATTCTGCATCACCATCGGTCTCCTCCTCGCTGCCTGCGTCGTCTACGGAACCGAGAACTTCGACAACATGAAGTCCTACCAGATCCCTATCGGTCTCCAGTTCCCCTGGGCCGTCATCCTCGGCGGTGGTCTCTTCTTCCTCCCCGACTCTCCTCGATACTTCGTCAAGCGTGGCCGCATCGAAGACGCCATCGACGCCCTCGCCAGGGTCCGAGGTCAACCCAAGGACTCTAAGTACGTCCAGTCCGAGATCGCCGAGATCATCGCCAACGAGGAGTACGAGCGCCAGATCATTCCCTCTACTTCTTTCTTCGGCAGCTGGGCCAACTGCTTCAAGGGTAGCCTCTGGGATGGCAAGTCTAACCTTCGCCGAACTATCCTCGGTACTTCTATGCAGATGATGCAGCAATGGTAAGTTTCCTCCTCAACACCGAGAGAGATTATCACTAACAATAATCAGGACCGGTGTCAACTTCATCTTCTACTACTCTACTCCCTTCCTCCAGTCCACTGGTGCTATCGACAACGTCTTCCTCATCTCTCTCGTCTTCACCCTCGTCAACGTCTGCTCCACTCCCCTCTCCTTCTGGACTGTTGAGCGATTCGGTCGCCGAAGCATCCTCCTCATCGGTGCCTTCGGTATGCTTGTCTGCCAGTTCCTCGTCGCCATCATCGGTGTCACCGTCGGCTTCAACCACACCCACTCCTCCCCCACCGCTGACGAGCCCGACCGCATGATCGCCAACAACATCAGCGCCGTCAACGCCCAGATCGCCTTCATCGCCATCTTCATCTTCTGGTTCGCCTCCACCTGGGGCCCCGGCGCCTGGATCGTCATCGGCGAGATCTTCCCCATCCCCATCCGATCCCGCGGTGTCGGTCTCTCCACCGCCTCCAACTGGCTCTGGAACACCATCATCGCCGTCATCACCCCCTATATGGTCGGCGAGAACCGAGGCAACCTCAAGTCCTCCGTCTTCTTCATCTGGGGCGGTCTCTGCACCTGCGCCTTCGTCTACACCTACTTCCTCGTTCCTGAGACCAAGGGCCTGTCTCTCGAACAGGTTGATAAGATGATGGAGGAGACCACTCCCCGAACCTCTGCCAAGTGGCGACCTCACACCACCTTTGCCCAGACCATGGGTGCTGGTGATGTCAAGATTGTCCCCAAGACTGAGCATGACGACCACGTCTAAGCTGATGAATCTGTTAACAATTGCTGCTATTGATGAGGAGGTTTATCTCTTTTTTTTTTTTTTTTTAATTATACCTGAAAGTTAAGAGGTCACGGTGGTGATCTGAGGGGAGGAGAAAGTACATGAGAGCATAATGTGTAGATATCAGAAACAGACTGAATATCGATTCAATTTTATCAATTATCTTGCCTTTGTGATGCCAATTGTTTTGTCTCTTTCTGAAGTCTTGAAATTCCTAGTTAATATTTCCGCCGCATTTGATCCTCAATTCTCAACTATCGACTTACCTTTAGGTCCCAGCTCAATCCAAGTCGATGGCCCGATATCGCGCTAGCAACAATAACAATGAAAATACGTCGGCCTCATTCACCCAACAACACTCAATTGGCTTGAAAGACACCTTCAAAAAAAGTCTGCCTCAACTTTCCGATACCGAAGCTTTAACCACCGCAACGAAACGAAGGTCAGCATCTCAACTGCTCATTGCTCTGCCCTTTCAAACAACGCCTCCAATTCCCCCAGCAACACCTCAATCTTGGTTGCATATTAATAAGTTAATCATAACAGTATATACAGTGTAAAATCTACTATTTTGAAGTTCAAATAAACTCTGCTGGGTGTGTGGGAACCATCTTTTGGCGCGTTCGGATGACCCGGATAGATCCAGCCAAACGGATGCTTCGGGGAAACATTGGATCAAGATATGCTTAACGAAGAGAACTTTATTAGACGCGAGATGCGACGGGTTTTGATCGGTTGAGACTGTTGATCTGTGCTTGGTGGTGTTTTGAGGTTACTGAATGGGGATGCTCTTGAGTTGTTGGGGGTTGCTCTCGGAGCGAATGATAACAGGCTCATGTCTGCGAGACTCAGCCAAGTTCAGCATAAGTTTAGGACGCCCTTTAGCTACTGTATTTGGCACACCGATCCAAGGTCTGACATTCTTTTGCTTCTCCAGGGAAGAAAGAACGCACAGTGCTCTGGAATCGGTGGACTATATCTCATATCTTTTCAACTGAAATAATCAAGACCACTTATAGAAACACGGCCTCACGACTCTCTACCATAAACTCCAAGTGTTTGGCAATATCATATCTCATAATTTCATGGAAACTCTACCAACAAAGCCTCAAAAGCCTGCGTCAAATCCCCCTTCAAATCCTCCAAGTCCTCAACACCAGTACTAATTCTCAACATCCTCTGATCCTCCCCACGGCTCGACATAGCACGCCACTCACACAAACTCTCAACACCACCCAAGCTAGTAGCATGCTGAAAGATAAACAGCTTGCTCGGTAATCGCTTCGCATGCTCTTGTTTCTTCAGCCATAGACTGAACACGGGGCTATGACCACCTGGCATTTGTCCCTTCAGCCACTCTGCGTCTTGTTGGATGGATGAATGTGCAATCTTGTGGACTATACGTCCAATAACAGAGGATGAGTCTGAAAGGCCGCTGTTAAGCCATGACACCAATGCTTCGGCAGTTTGGGACTGACGCATCACGCGTAGGTGAAGAGTTCGCAGTGATCGAATACCCAACCAACCTTCCAAACTCCCCATGACATTCCCCAATACCATTCGTTCATCTCTCAACGTCTTCTCCAGACCTGACTGAACCTGCTGCGGAGAAACAATAACGATACCACAGAGCATATCAGAGTGTCCACCGATATACTTCGTTCCACTATGCATAACCAAATCCGCACCAAACTGAATAGGGTCCTGCAAAGGCGGCGGTGCAAGCGTAGCATCAACAGTAAGCAACGCACCCCTCTCTTTCGCTTTCTCACTGAAATACGAAAGATTTCGAGCTTCGCCTGTTGGGTTCAGTGGTGTTTCGATATGAATCATATCCCCTGGCCCCGCTTGATCAATATCATCCAGAGAAAATTTCTTCAAACCGTTGAGTTTGGTCATGATGTCGATTACAGCGTGAACACCGTGGTAGCCCTCAGAGATAAAGATTTTCTTTGGGTTTATGGCGATTAGCATTGCGTGAAAAGCTGCGACGCCGGAGGAGTATGACACAACGGGGTTTTTAAGGAGCGTTTTGAGGACGATTTCTAATCTGTTGTAGTTGGGGGCTGTGTAGCGAGAGTAAACATGCGAGTCGAACGGGGCATTCGGCTATAAACTTTTAGCAGTGTTTGAGATTGAGTGAGAGTGGATGTACATCGTCGTTTTCCATCTCAACGAGATCATCAGGGTTGCGGGCATAGCGGTAGTTCACAGCGGAGTGTAAAGCCGGAGCGATGGCCCGGTGAGGACTGACGAAGTCATCTGCGTGGACTGCTTGAGTTGAGAAGTGGAAGTTTGGGAGGGCTTTGGAGTGAGCTTCTGCTGTGAGGATGAAGTTGTTGGATGCCATGCTGAAGGTAGCTGTTGATATTCTGTCTAGGCTACCAGGGTTCTCTTCGTTATTCAAGGCGATGACTGTCTCTCTTATAATATTTCATACTATCGGATCTCGGTCGGAACGTCGGCCGGTATATAGTTATCTACTATGTTGTCTTGTCAAGATGGCTGCGAGCTAATGTCATGACATTGGAAAGGGCGTAGAAGTATCTCGGTCCGACACCGGAGTTCGGTATCATGATGTTTTCGCAGCTGCTATCAGTTTGATAAGGTAGCAAGGGGATAGTGAACTCTATCAGGTGGGAGAGAATAGATTTTGGATAATCATTCAATTACTCATCTGACAAGCGCCTACTATCGCGAGGTGTAAAAAATAAGGAAACCCAGTTGCCACCGCCTAGATCAGGACTTAGATAACAGACCTTGGCTACTACGCCTTTGGTTTGTAAAGAGATAATGGTCGCGTCATCTCCTTCACTGCCTCCTGTTGCAACTTTTTGAAAATCTTATCATCCAGAATCTCCTCAGCACGGTGATAGAACTGCCGACGAAAGGGGTAGAAAGAAAACCAGCACTCCATCCCCTCCACCTGGAACAACCGCGAGATAAAATTAGCTGTCAGACCGTAATCGATCGAATACACAATGAAAGGGAAATCATTGGCAAGAATGAGCATTTCCTCCCTTGTGTCTGAGTCAGACCTTTTCTGACCAGAGATCTTCTGGTGGTAGGCTCCTGATTTGAAGCGGCCGTCTTCCAAAATTTTCAGCTCCTCTGCAGTGAATTTGAGTACCCCAGTCTTGTAATCTTCACCTTCTTTAATGTCAAAAAGAATTCCACGTGAAAAGTCGTTGCAGTTTATGGACAGCGTGCCCGTAATATCTTGCTGGCTGCCGGCCAACTCGCTTTCAACTCTGAATAATCTCTGCCACGCCATTTCGTACCTAAGCATTCTCTGTCAGCAAAGTAAGTCAAGATTTGTGTCATGTGAACTTACCTCGTCATAACAGAATTTGTCTCTGACGTTCCGAAGACCAGGTTCTCGAAGTTCTGACTGGTGACGAACCCATCTTTTTCGGCCACGTTGGCAACGCCTCCCCAGGAGAAGGCCGATAGGTGAAGCCACTACAGCTCACGTCAGGGCAAGCGAAGCACAGAATGTTTAAGTACTCACTTCAGCGGGGTAAACACCCGATCTTAACCGATCACTGCTCCAGCCCATAGCTCTGCCAATCTGCGTTTGCGTTGTCAGTGTCTGCATGTAAAATACGCATGGCGAGGACTCCTTCTGACCTCTGTTGCTGAAACGTTTCCCATAACAGCTTTCTGATTTGCCTCGTCAAGCCGCTTGCCAACCGCATTGTTGATCTTGAGTACAGCAAGCTCATTGATCAAGGATGAAGACCCGCGGCACCAGCTGTATGCCCAGTTCAGGGACTCGAGACCTGCCCTTCTTTTCACCATCCGCTCGAGAGCCCGAGCGCGCGCTTCCTTTTTGAGATTGCTGACTTCCGGAAGCACGATTCGGGAAAAACTTTCCTTTAAAATTGCCATCTCCTTATCGTCTGGCCGGTCTTTTTGGCTGAGACCGAGTTTCTCGTAATCTCCCTTTTTGTCGTACACGTACGATTGAAGTACGATGTCCCTGGCACCGACAGAGGCCATAATCCTATCACAGCTTTTATACACCTGATCGACGCGCGGGAAATCACGGATAGGTGATCTGTTGCTTTCCAACGAGCCCATGCATTTTGTCCAGTCTTCCTGAGAGATTAGAGTCTCGTAGAGGTAGAAAGGGTCTTTAGCAATCTTCAAGTCGCACATGTCAGTATAGTAATAGTAGGAGGCTTGCAGCCTTTATCGGTGTTGAGCGTACGTACTGTGATGTAATTGTTCAAGTGGTCTACATTTTCGTGATCGAAAAGATCAAGCCTCCACCCATAACTCTGCTCGCCTGGCAAGTCGGGATCCTTTTCTGCGTTAATCTCGTCAGTCAAACCTTTCAGTATTTCCTTTAAAGAAACACCAAAGCGCCGCCCTATCATCTTATCATGAATCTCCATGGGCCTGACAAGTATAGGATTCTTGAATGCTATGTTAAGGTGACGAACGGGCTTTCCGCGGTATTTTGCGTGCTTATGGAGGTAGTACAAGTCAGGCAGAACGTCAAGCCAACCCTGCCAATCCGTTGACAGTTGGATTGAAAATAATTTGCCTGACTCATCCCTTATAGGTATTTTTGGAGGAGTATCGTGTGCTCCAGCAAAGTTGACCTGCCAATTATTTTCTGTGTTTTCCAAGAACTTCGCTTCACATTTTTGCCATTTCGTTTCATCGTTGAGTTGATCCTGAATTTCCAGCCTATACTGAATGAGCCAAGAACGAAAAGTTTCATATAAAAGCGGTTATAAAATACTGTGGAACTTACTGGGATCCAGCTTTTCGCATCATGACGTCCTTGTCCTTTCGCCCTAAGGCGATAAGGGCAAACAGTGGTACGTATGCGCCTGTTTCCGGAAGAGCTGTTGCAAAAAGCTTCCGGTGATCTTTATCATCGGCCTCAACTTTAATGTAAACCGGCAGGTCTATTGAATTGAGTGGATGAGGCGCATAGAAAAGGTATGGCTTCTCATTAGTCGTGCGTGTGTATACCCAAACCGAAGTTTTGAATACAGGAGTGTAAAATTTGAGCCATAGATTGTTTGCAGAGCGAAGTCGGCTACGGTAGTTTCCTGTATATCTATTACTGCTTTCCATGTTGGCAATAGTGCAGGTTTGACAAGAGAGTATGTGGTATAGAATAAGATATAAAAGATTAATATGGGGACTTGGAACTCGGTTCTTGTCAGTGATGTAAGCCTATTATACTACTGGCGTCTATGCTTATCGAGATACCTACCCCTAAGCCCATCTCATTATTTGCGTGCGGGAATTGGCCCATCACCATGAGAGAGCTTGTCCAAAATCTGAGGGGGTCGGTGGCCCGGCTGATGGATCTCAATTACTAGACCTCGTTGACGCTTGCGGTGATGGTCCATATCTAAGATATGTAATGCCTAACCATCGTGGGCAATAAATACAAGTCGGGAATGTGATAATGTTAAGCAAGTGACCTTGAAAGTAAAAACTATTGCCTAATAGCCAATTAAGGATAGATCTGAGGCCTCGATGGTGATCGTATTCCTAGCTTTGTCCACTATGTTGACTTTGACTGAAGCCTGAAAGTTCCGTGAGATATGCCAACTTGGTGGAGCATTGCAATGAACTTCTTAATGGGCTCTTTGCACGGTGTTTCGAGTGTTCATTGTGTAGAAGGGTTGGTTAATAGAAGCTGAAAGCCTGCATACCAACAACCCGAGAACCTCTTTCCGTGGAGAATGTGAAACCTGGAGCACAAGAGCATATTGAGATCTCTACGTATGCGACATGGCCGCTTGGCTGGCTGAACGAGTGTGACTTGCCATGTGTAGGCGATGATGAGGATTGTGATACTCTGTAGTAACGTACAGTAATAAGTAAGAATTGGGTTTAAGTGGAAAGGCTACACTCTGAATGGCTGATCTTGCTTCTTATTTGTCTGGATATTTAGCTTGACGGAGTTGTGGCTTGCTATGTCCGGATTCGGCACTCAGCTGAAGATATTCAAGCCATGGTTGCCGTTTCCCCGTTTTTATATCGAAACTTCTGAATTGCGTTATACATTCCAACGTTATTGCGGGGTGTAAGCTTTTTCAGCCTGGTCTCGAACAGCTCCTATGAAACTCAAACCAGTCACCGAGAAGCATCACATACTGTAGTGATCTTTGAGTTTCATGTGGATAAGTGACAAAATCCACCACGGGTTAGGTTTCATGGTTTCAGGAAAAGAGCTCAATTATTTGGATCAAGATGAATAGCTAGAAAACAAATCTCGACTAATAGCTCACAGCTTCGCCTTGGGGTCCTCCTCAGCAGGGCCACCATTCTCGCCATCATCATACTTGATAGACATGAACTCACCAGGATAATACTTGGCAGCCCACATTTGCGCCAGCATCTTCTTATCAATGTCCTTAAGATAGTAGTTGATGGGAATACCAGCATTTCCATCCGCAGCCTTCCTTAAGTAATCATCCAAAGCTGTCATCATAGAATTAACATCAAGAATCTTATTCTTTTCTCCGTCAATAGTTGCCAGAGTACTCAGAGAAGCCTCGATCTTCTTGCCCTGCATTTCAGATGCCTGGCCAGTTGTTCGGGATGCTTCAGCCATGGACTGGACGGAGGCTTGGTCAGAAGACACTGCGTTTTGCATAGCAGCCACAGCCGCCATGTTGGATTGGGGGTCAAAATCGTTGAATTTGCTGACGGCGGTTGCGACTTCGTTGGCTACCATAGATGGAATAACGCCCATGGTCAGGACTGTAACGTGAGACTGGATGTTCTGCTGGCTCAGAAGATTCTTCACGTTGCTGGCGAAGTTGGAGTCAACGCCGACTTTGCCTTCTGCCTTGGCGAACCAAGCACCGACATTCATCGTCTGCTGCATCTGCGAGGCAGCAGCCTCCATAGAATCTGAAGCAGACGAAGTCGTCGTATTGAGCACGTGAACCATTCCGACGAAGCTCGATCCATAAGTGACGCCTGAAATGATGGAGAACTTTTCTTTGTCTTCCTGGCTCTCGTTCATGGCACACTGCATCATGCTTGTTCCACTGGTCGGATCCAGCTTGCTCCCAGGGAAGAGGTGGTTCCAGATTTTGATAGCCTTATCGACATGTAGCACGAACGGAGCTACAATCGAAGCATTCTTGTGCGTGCAACTCACAGACAGAACGAGAGTACCTTCGATACTGTGCGAGCTGACTTGACGGCTGACTTGTCGAGAAGCCGCATTTCCAATCTTCATCGACTGCTTCGCCCCAAAAACACTACTAACAGCCCCAGAAACATACGACGCAATCTGAGCGCTATACGTAGCAGAATTCTGTGAATTCGAATCAAAAGAAAAGTACTGAACATCCATGTTCATCGTATCATTCGAAAGCGCCATGTTCCTAATCTCACTGCGCATATAATCAACCGGACTCTCAATCTGCTTGTGAACAGAATGGATGTCCTTTCTTATAGCGGTGATCTGAGGCTCAGCTGCCATTTTAGCAGCGGCATAAGCACCAGCTGACGATTCAACAGCGACGTTTAGCCTATTGAGCTCTTCGTCGAGAGTGTCGGTGCCGACGCCGAGGTTTTTGAGCTCGGTTTTTGTCATGGTGAGACTGCGCTTTGAGGAGATGAGGGAGTTGAGAGCGTCTTGGGCGGCGTCGACGGGGGCTTGGAGTGCGGCGATTGCTTCGACGCTTTTGAGGGCATCTTGGTTTACGACACTCATGAGAGTGAGGCTTGAGTCGTAGGGGATGGATGTAGGCATAGTGACGGGATATCTGAGTTCAAGTGAAGTGATTTTAGTACATTGGAGTTTCACAGAACTCGACAAGTTTGAGAATATCTGAAAGAAAGAGGAGTGGGAGATGTATAGTAATATTGTTATGAGATTTGTATATTTACGAGTCTCATGAGCTCAGCAGCTTTGCAGAAGCTTTGTCTGGGCGATCAGGGAGAAGCTAGAAGTTGCCATGCGCCAAACGTTCTGAGAGAGCCTGACGAAGTCCAAAGCTCCAAGCCCATAAAAGCCAATTCACCGAATGGAATTGACAGAAAACGTCAACTAATGCTGCGGCTATAGTATTGGTACGTGTTTTCGCTCGTGGTCACTAGGAATGTTTTCCAGCGTCTAAATGAGCTTGCATTGTTTTTGTAAGCTCCGCCAAGAAACAATAAGTCTGTAGCAATGCTGAAGTCTATCAGAGGGGTAGAAGAGCTACTTCAAAACGAGAGTTTCTTGGCAGCCTCGCCGTAAAGTGGTGTGAGTCCCATTCCAGCTGCCTGGCTAAGAGCTTGGAGCTCGAGGCTGGCTGACATTCGTAAGCTTAGGGTCCTCAAACTCAATTAACATAGCTTCCATACTTCATCCGTAACTTCAGAGCTCCAGCTTCAAGTCAAATCTGTTTACATCTGACGGAACACGTATGGTGGAGTTGTTGAAGTGTCTTATCACATTCGTCGTTATGGGAGATGTAGAGAGGCGAGAATGTAACGAAAGCTTCATCTTCGCAAAGCTAACTCTGTAGGATGAACAATTCCTGTTCCGGACGGCAAAGAAGTTTGAAGATATGGAAGGAACTGATTGAAGTCTGATTCTTTAGCTCTCATCAGTGCTTGCACATGTCCAGCTTTTCCTAAGTCGGACAAGCCTCGACCAATTGCGCAACTACTGACTTGGAGCCAGTTACTACAGCGCGCCTCAGTTATTCTAAGGAGACTTGGCTCACGCTAGCCAAATAATGGTATATATGACAATAAACGCATTGGAGCCATGCCAGTCATAAGTACAGACTTCAACCACGTCGTTATGTCTTACCAAGAAGCAGTTGACGAACTTGAATATTCTCATATCCAAGAGCCAACTATCTCAGACTACAACCAGCAGATCACTCCCACCGAAGCTTCAATCACACAAGCTTTCAAAGTCATCCCAAATCCAATGCCTGTCCAGTCAAAGGTTGCGCTTAATGCGCCAGACCGCCTGTTTTTCAGGTTGAACGAGTATGTCAATACCTTATGACTAAATCTGACCACCATCTGACTCTCCTCATAGACTCATGAAGCCAACCAAAGATCTTGGATCTGTCCTCACTACCTTCAACTATGGCCTCTACCTGCTGGCTTACTTCGATTCCAAAGCCTACAATCTCAAGTCCAAAGCCCTTTCATTTGTCAGACCAGAAACTGCCTTCACCGCCCTGCCTGTAGCTGCCGAAGCAGAGTCATCTCCCTTTGCCAGATTGGGCTCTGTCGTTGCCAATGCCAGGTTGACACTGAGACTCTTCGGTCTACTCCCTATCTACGTCCGTGCCAGGAAGCTGATTAGAGTCTCAAAGAGTATGGATCCTGTACTCTACATCATCTCTTTTATCCAATGTTCTCTCTTTGCGACGTTCCAGCTCCTTGAGAACATCGCATTCCTCACAGAGAAAGGTGTCCTGATGAAATGTGGTCTGGGATGGCTCTTCAACGGCACAGGTGGACGTGTAGTAAACATGTACAGGGTCGCGCACCGTGCTTGGTTCTTGGGCATAATCTGTGATTTTGCCCGTCTCATGCGCGAAGCTCAGATATTCTTCACAAAGAATCATCTTGAGAAAGGCGAGATCACTCGAGAGGAAGCTGAGAAGGCTGTGCAGTGGTACTATGATTGGATTCGTCCTCTGGCATGGTTACCTATCGGTTGGCATCTTTCGGGATGGATGGGAGATAAGACAGCGGGTTTTAACTTGGGAGTTCAGGGGGCAGCGGGTGTTTTGGCTGATCTTAGAAGGACTGCTATGCTCTGGCATGCAACTCAGGAAGCCTGAAATATCTGCGTCATCGAGAATATCCAAGCAGTGTGAAGATATGTCATATGGATAGAGTCCTTAGTACAGGGATTAAAACGCATTTAACCGCGGGGGTGAATAGGGGTTTCCGGGTGAGCGGGAGAAACTTTTAGTAGTGGCTATTGTAGTTTCATACACAAGTGTCTAGGGCTAGACGAAATATTTATAAGTACATGTTCCTAATTCTCTTTCTGACAGCGATACCAGATATTTGTGGGGGTTTCACGAAATCACCTCGTCTGAAATGAGCGCTTGCGAATGATAACTAACAACCCCATCAGGCAGGAGATTACTATTCACTTGTTGCAACATTCCAGTTTCCAATTCACGTAATAGTTCTTGGGTGGTAACAATATATTTAGCTATACCACGTTTTCAACATAAGTTTCTTCACCAGAGGTCAAGGAGTGTCTACTGTATGTATAATGTCGAGGCATTGAAAGAAGCTCTAAGCCCTAGTAGGAAGCTAAAAGGAGTTTCTGATCCAGAAAACACGACGAAGATTAGCCAATCTCTTTGCCTCTGCATATTCCCTGTTTCCCGCCCTCCTCTTGGCTACTATCTTATACAAGTTAACACCACATACAACCAGTGTAGTAAGGAAGACTTCACCGACCTAAATTCGTAGCCCGTAGCTTACTTGGCAAGAGCAGTCTTGATTTCGACGTGCTTGACAGCTCTCATTTCCTGACCCAGGGCAGCGGCACGACCAGGGAAGTCACAGTCCGAGCCTTGACCCTTGCAGCATTTATCAAATCCACGAAGATGCTCAGAGATTGAGCCAGCTCTGCAGTCGTTTCCAGAGTAAACGCCATGGTAATCGTTACAGCACTTGTGAGTTGCGCCATTGTTCAGGTTGCCCTTGCTTCCGTAGCACTTGCATGCTTCTCCAGTGGCGGAGAGCAGGGCGGTGACGCTAAGAATAACGAGCTTGGAGAGTTGCATGTTGGCTAAGGAGGAGAATAAAAGATCTGATAAAAATGTTCTGAGGTGAGAAGATGATTGTTGTTTGACCTTATGAACGCTGATATGAAGGCTCAAAGGGGGCTTTTATATACCCGTCTGAACCGCTTCTTGTTTACCATCTTGGTCCTAGTCTTGTCTAATGGTCTGAGGACAGCCATTTGTCTTTGTTGGTATCGACAGACTGACACAAGACTTTTGGTTCAGTGACTGTATTGTCTGTTGGTTGTGACCATGATCGTGCAGATTTACTACAAGGGCCTAATGGGTCGTCGGGGCTAGTAAACCGAGGAAGCCGGACTTATGTCCTGTTATGTTTTATGTTCCTTGAAAGTCTATGAGCCTTTTGACGAAGCCTAACATCTATCACACTCATAGTTCCTCCCACTTTCAATAATGGGGCCCTATTCCATCACAAACAGTCGCAGAAAGAAACGGATTACTTTCGGGAAGAGGGCCTCTTGACGTTGCGACGTTCCGTAGTTCCCAAAGAGCAAAGGTCAGGCTTCGCAAAACAAACCCCCGAAGGTCTGTAGACTCGGTCCAATGGTAGCCTGGATGTCCCATGATGCAAGTTCCAGTCCGGCTATTTCGGCATTCGACAAATGTGATATGCAAGGATGCACCGATGCAGTTGAGGAGCAAAACAAGCTTGACTGGGATCGGGAGGACAATCCTCCAATCGGGCCAGCCGGGACTGATAGCTCAAGCGAAAGCCCCTGCACAGCCGGTGGTTTTGATTGGAGTTCCCAATACGGCCCGTACCGTAGTAGAAGGTATTCAAGCTTTTATCAGACCATGTCTTAATTGCATGGTACAACCAACACAGGTCAATTTTAGTCCAGCCCACATTAGAGAGATCCGTAGACTCCTATTGGCGTCTCTAATTTGCTATGACTACAAAGTGGAGGCTGAAACCGAGTGAAGCACTCAACCAACACAACTCAGTAACCTTGAGGACTAGAAGTTTCAGACATTTCACAGAACCAACAGCGTCTGTGATACGAGTTTTCTGCCACCACAATTGGATGTTCACGGCGCAATGAAATGCCGTGAGCGGAATTCTCATCCAATATGACACCTCTTTACTGTTCAGTCTGTTCTAAAGCCAACGTTGGTTCTCTCAGCTATTTTGTAAACTCTACGATACAAATTTCCAATGCCAGTTAGCTCATCTGCGCACCTACGAGCACGATTAACCAGATCCCATCATAAATCCCTCATAAACGATGCTCAGCTTACGAGCCTACAACAATACCCCACAAGCTTCAATTGCGTTGGCTTTGCTGCTCGCAGTAGCAACAAGCTACCTTTTCCGCCGAGAGGATGAACTTTTGTCGGAGATTTTCTGTTGGGCATGTCTACCAATGATATTTGGAGCCAATGCCTTTATGGAACAAACCCGTGCAGATCTACCCATCAGGCGTGAGACTCGGCATGCTCATTCCTCACCGTTGTCACTGTGGGCTGTTGCGGGTTGTCTTTCCATCGTATCCGGATGTCGAGCTGAGGCAGATAGTTTCAAGCTCTTAGTATGTTCGATGGCATGCTCTGAAGGAAGCTGATGGTAACAGAAATGCGTAGCCTGTTTTAACCCCCTTGCTTCTTTTGGCAGAGGGAGGCCTGAAACCCAACACCCAGGGGCACGATACGACGGGCACTTCAAAGCTCGCCCCCCTGTCCAGTAAGCTCTGGATAGCAGCATTCATTGCTGCTCTTTTGACCTTGGTTCTGATTGACCGGAATTACTCTGGACTTGTGCCTTCTGGTATTGCTACTGGCGCCTCTTTCATCGCCTACGTTTCGTTTCATCCAAGAGCAAAGAGTGGTCGCTTCTTACCTCACCTGATTCCCTTCGAAAAGCATGTTTACTCTCTTGCACCAAGAGTGACTGGACTCCTTTTAATTGGTAGTCTTACCAGAGTATCGATCTTTGGCTTTCCACGAACTAGTCCCTTATACGCGCTGTTCCTGGGGCTGATGAAAGCACTTTCCTGGCGATTTGCTTCCCGAGCTGTACGTCATCCACTTTCGTTCCATTTGTCTATGGGCTTCTAACTCCCAAGTCAAGGCTCATCACACATCATGGACTCTTCCGACTATGATGACCACATTTGGTCTTCTAGCGACGCGCAACCCGTTCGATTTCACACTTGAGAGTCAAGCTTTGTTAAATGCTGCTTGTTCTTTGCTTTGCCTTGGCCAGATTGTTGGTTTCATCCCCAGAAAGCCACGGCCAACCCGATTCTTGTATGCCTGCGTTATGCTGCCGATGATCCCATATCTAGCCAATATTATGGCCATTTATCACGCGCGAAACGATGCTCCTATCTTCACTCCGGAGACACCACATCCAGTAATGGCCCTGTTCAACAAAGCAAAGAAAGAGTTCCAGAACCAATCTAGCATGCAATCCACAACCTTCGAAGCCGCGTCGCATAACTATCAGACCAAATACGGTATGGAGCCGCCACCAGGCTTTAAGGAATGGTACGACGCTGCACGCTCCAATGATTCACCCTTGATCGATGAATTCGACTTAATGTATCAGACAATATCGCCGTTATGGAGGCTAAGCGGGAGTCAGGTTCGTGATGCTATGCTTCAAGCAAAAAGCCTTCCTGGAAGCGATTTGTGGTTTTGCACGTTCTCAAGCACATCGTCGACAACTAAATGCAGCCACTCGTATCGTACCTTTGACAGGCATATTTCTCGAATGTTCAACAACATCTTGGCCAATTTCACTAGGCTTCCTGATGTGACGTTTATTGTCAACCACACCGATGAACCTCGTGTTCTCTATCAGCCTTCCTCCGAAGCATCTTCCTCCCACGATCGAAGAATAACTGTTGAAGATCGCAGCCGACAACCTATATGGAACATATTGACCAAGAACTGTGGTCTCGAAAGGAGAGAAACAGATGACCGACATGACATCAATTCCTTTGGCCTACCATTCGTGACCAACATCTCCTCAGCTCAAGATCTCTGTCAACACCCAGAATACAGCGCCTCACATGGTTTCACGATGAGCC
Organism: Fusarium sp. NRRL 66894; assembly: GCA_014824365.1. Classification (NCBI taxonomy): domain Eukaryota; kingdom Fungi; phylum Ascomycota; class Sordariomycetes; order Hypocreales; family Nectriaceae; genus Fusarium; species Fusarium sp. NRRL 66894. The sequence continues at coordinate 25,534 of JABEEQ010001882.1, read as the reverse complement.
CTGTGTCCTTTCGCCCAATCCATGGCCTAGTTCCTATCTTCTCAACCGGCAAACTATCCTCAATGGGTGACATTCTCATTCCGAGCCCAGCGTATACCGAACAAGAATTCATTTACAACGAGTCAAAAGATGTTGATTGGGACCGAAAAAGAGACAGCCTCTACTGGGCAGGCTCAACTACTGGAGGTTTCGCGCTTGATACCCACTGGCAGCTCTTCCATCGACAACGATTTGTCGAACTCACCCAGAATTTGAGAACGAACAAAGGTTATCACTACCTGCGAACGAAAGGTGGTGTTGTGCAGAAAGTTAAATCGTCTTTTCTGAATGGCAGACTGTTTGACGTCGTCTTCACCCGCATCTTTCAATGCTATAGAAAGGCCTGCAGGGACCAAGATGCCTATTTCAACACCAAATCCTGGGCTGACAAAGACAAAGCCCTCAAGTCAAAGCTTGCCTTTGATATCGACGGGAATGGTATCAGCGGTCGTTATTACAAGCTACTTGCTTCCAAGTCTGTACCGCTAAAGCAGACGTTATTTCAAGAATGGCATGACGATCGACTTATACCTTGGCTGCACTATGTACCTATTAGTCAAAGTATGGAAGAGCTACCGGAGCTTGTTTTTTTTCTCACCTCGACAGCACCTGGAAAAGAGGTCGCGAGGCAAATAGCAGAGCAAGGTCGGAAATGGCACACCAGAGCGTTCCGCGAAGTCGATATGGGTATCTATGTTTACCGGCTGTTGTTGGAAATAGCAAGGCTTCAGGATCCTCAACGCGAAGCAAACGTTGCAAAAGTAATGTATGTATTGTAAATAGGATCGCTTGTGCATTTTCGGTTTTGCTTTGAGGTCAAGCTATTGAATTACTTGCTGGCCATAAGGTTAAACTTGAGGCTTCTAACACGATATCTTTTTCCACAGCGGTCTTTCTTTATGCATCACATCACTTGCAGGGAGACCGTACAGGAAAAAAGAATTGTTAATTCTACGTAAGATCTAGCACGCATAAGCCCTTCAAAGATGGGTGTCTGTCAATCTCTGAGTATTTTCCTCAACGGCTACGCCGGGAATCGAACCCAGAATCTTCCGATCCACTCTCGGACGCCTTGTCATTGGCCTGCATTCAACCAACAGAGTCGACAATCGTAATCGACTTGGCGAGCGAACCAATCAGTGCAGAACCTCCGGAAGGATTCAAAATCTGGTGACTTTCCAATTGAGATCTTGGGTATGATATTGGATGATTCGTGTGAGAAGGAGGGTAAGCAGCGGGGTTGCATGCGTAGTGCTTATTCGTATGACTTTTCGCATCAGCTATGTCCGAGTCCGAAGGTGTTGTAATAAGTATAAAATCGTTAATGCCTCGTAATTTATTCTAAAAGGCTCGCATCGGGCGATATCACAGTTGACATCTTGCTTTGAGTATGTCTTCAACTCAGAACCCTGTCCGCATTGCTATGCGCGACAAGCACTATAATGAACGCTCCGAGATTCAGAATGCAGCTATGAAAGCTGGCCTTGATTTGATCCCCAGCTTTTCAGACAGTAAGAAAGATTCCGAGTGACTTTTCCATGGTGGCAGAACCTGTTCTGATCTTTCGTAGGAGACAATCTGGTAGTTGTTGACTATGGATCTGCCCAGGGTGCCAACTCGTAAGCATCAAACTCCAACTTTACACTTCCTCGCTGACACTCTCAAGCATCGAACCCGTGAAGAAGGCCATCTCAACCTTGCCAGCTGGCGCCATTGCTTCTTTGATCTTCGAAGACACCCCGTTCAACGACTTCGGAACCTTGGCAAAGACTATCTCGGACAACTTTACCAACCAAGACAGCAAGATCCAGATCGTCCCGAGTCTTGTTCCATTGGGATTCTATCAGCAGGTAGTTCCAACAGGTCAAGTTGACATTGGCTTCTCTTGGTCCTCTTTCAGCTACCTCGAGAAGATTCCTTCTGTTAGTCTCGACGCAACAGCATCGCCAGCTGAATTCGCAGTTGCTCGTCACAAAGCACTCGCTGCTACAGCGCATACAGACCTGATAAAGCTACTCACACTTAGGGCCAAGGAGATTCGGAGCGGAGGATACTTCATTGCTGCTATCGGAGGTCAGGCACCTGAAGGAGAGAGTACGCCTTCGAAACCAGGATCCCAAGTTCTTCAAGCCGGATTGATGCGCATGGTCGGTGAGGGGAAGCTCTCGCTGCCTGAGCTGATGCAGATGGCTCTCTTCCCAAGTCATGAGCGCACGCCTGACGAAGTGCGATCTGCTTTGAAGGATGAGGCTGTCGCAGCGTTATGGGACGTGGAGTCTATGGAGTCGAAGCTAATCGTGCAGCCGGCATGGGGACTTTACCAAGACAAGATCAAAGCTGATGAAAATAAAAAAGACGAAGCTCTGAAGGAATACGCCCGGGTCGCCATCAATAACGTGGTCTCAGCCTCTGGGTGGTTCTGGGTCGACGTCCTGAAAAGATGCAGAGGTCAAGATTGGGACGGAGGCGATGCCTTTCTTGAAGAATTCATCAGCATCACAGTTGAGGAATTTGTCACAAAGTTTGCGGACTTTAAGTTGGAGATATGGTACAACTACATCAAGCTCAAGAGAACCGATAAGAAGGCCTAGAACTATTTTGGCAAGAGGGTAGCATTCGATAGGAAACTCCATGGAGTTCTCGGAGTGGATGGCATCACGTCATATTGAGCATGTCGATTAGTCAGATTGAACTCCACGGATTTCCATAATATCCAAATAAATGTGGCATGCAACTCTTCATTTAATACAACACAAACCCCATTTCAACACTATCAATTCACTGCATCGTCATCAGAACATAATACGAGGTTAACATGACGCAAATTGGAATCTTCCCCGCTTCTGGAGCCCTTGGCACCAGCACATACACTCATTTGCTATCTCAAGTTCCTAACGATCAAGTCACGCTCATCAGCCGATATCCCGAAAAAGTCCCCAAAAAATACGTGGAGAATGGAACTACCGTTCGCCAGGCTTCTTACGAGTCTAGCGCTGCAGAACTCGAGTCTGCCTTTGCAGGGATCAATGTTCTCTTCTTGATCTCCTATCCTAGCCATGTTCACGAGTATAGGACGAAAGTGCATACTAAAGCACTTAATGCGGCGGTCAAAGCAGGAGTAAAGCATATTTTCTACTCATCGCTTGGATTCGCGTCGATTAATGAGAGTACTACCAAGGCTGAAGTCATGGGTGCTCATCTCGACAGTGAGGCGCATCTGCGACAGCTTGCGAGCGCGAACAGTGGATTGACATGGACGAGTGTCCGAGAAGGACTTTACAGCGAGTCATTCCCAATCTACACATCATTCCTTGACCTAAAGAACCCACCATCCAAGATTCTCATCCCTCATGATGGAAGTGGACCTGGTGTTAGCTGGGTTAAGAGAGATGAACTCGGAGAAGCGACTGCACGTCTCATCGCTTCATACGCGAAATCACCCTCATCATTCAAATACACCAACCAGATCGTCACCTTGACTGGTCCCAAATCATGGACGTTGACCGAGACCGTAGAGGTTCTATCCCCCGCCGCAGGCAAAGACTTCAAGATCCAAGAAATCAGCGTGGACGAGTATATCAACCTCCCTCAGATCAAGGAATACTTCGGAACTGAGGAAAAGGCGAGGACATGGGCTACAGCATGGGACGCGATTCGCGCTGGAGAAACAGCTGGTGTAACGAACAAGATGAAAGAGATTCTGGGAAGGGAACCTGAGGATTTTGAGAAGACTATTGAGGAATACGCCAAGAATCAGCGGTCAGGTTGATAGAATGTCGGTGTTTGTTGAGGCTGAACGGTGAAGATACAAGAAGAGAACTTTCGTGGAACGGTGAATACAATGCATGAAAGTTTCTATTTTTAAATGTGGATAGTCTGCTACAAGGCATGACGCGGTGAACGGATCTGCGCCTCATTTGGATTAGAGTTTGTCGATGAAATGAATTCATGCGACGTCGCTGTACCACCCATAAAATGCATTCTAGAAACAATATAGGAAATTCAAGAAACGTTTGAGGTAACTCAGCTGAACTAGATAGCAACTCAATGACGGTAGGTAGCCCGTAAATGATCCTTCATCCGCTCCCGTTCCGTTAGCCGCAGTGGATCTTGCATAGATGTCGGCATACGTCAGTGGGTATTTATAGCCCATCGCAGCATCTGGTTTGTTCTGTTGTTAAATGCAGGGATTTTCTACTGGCACGTTGCAGACGATCCTCGGCACATATGCCGTTCTTTACGAGATAGAAACCCATCATGTGTTCATCCCCATACCTCGATCTCGTATCGGGGGGCAGTGAAGTGGCGATGTTTTTTCAGCTAGCCTCAGGGAGCAGGAAGACGTCTGACCCTAAACCAGGGTGCCAAAATAATTAATCTACAATCAACTAAATTTATACTAAAGTTACTTAAGTCTTTTTTTGGCATTTAGGATAGAGTGTCTTAAGTTTTCTTGCCTCCCGAGGCGGAAGAATTTCTATGTGAAACACTCCGAAAGACCCGGCAGTTTGTAATTGGATGTAACGGTACAAAGACATTAAAGGGGATAGTTACTTGCAAGGGATAGGCCGTTTCATTGAAATGATGTCAGTAACTGCTGTTGCACTCCTCATTTGTCAAAAGATCAACTGAAGATCCCTTAGGACCTCGTATTCACATTTATATAAGTCCTCACCACCAACCACTTTTTACCTTCTCAGTCCAACCCAAACAACTCAAAAACATCAATCAAAATGCAGTTCAAGACTCTCTTCACAGCCTCTCTCCTCAGCGCTCTCGCCGTCGCTGCGCCTGAGGGCACAAAGACTGGTCCCGCCAAGTCTGGCAACTCTCCCGTCCCTAAGACTTTCGGCCTCGTCGCTCTGCGATCCGCCAGCCCTATTCACTTCACACACTTCAGCGCCTCCGAGAACGGTTTCTTGCTTGGTCTTCCCAAGGGTAAGCAGAATGCTACCTGCACTGGCAAGTCTGACGGATCCGCTGTCTTCCGTCTGAGCGAGGGTGAACTGTTCCTCTACAACACCGGAAAGAAGCAGCAGCGCGCTTACACTGATCGCTCCGGAATGGGTAAGTTTTATTTCCATCTCACACGTAGTTGAATAGTGTCTAATGCGATGCAGGACAAGGTGTTCTTCAGTATGACACTGTCACCGACAACAAGCTTCCCGAGGCATTCGAGACAAAGGGTTGGAAGATTGACAAGGCTGGCAACCTTAACTTTGCCGATGCTAGCGGTTTCACTGCCTGCCCCGACGGCCCTGATGGCTCTTGGAACGTCTGGGTTGCTACTGGTAACCCTCGTCCTGGATACAGCGAGAAGGAGTGTCTTGGATTCAACGCCCGCGTTGCTGAGATTGAGCACGCTGTTAGCTGCGTTTACTCCGAATACTCTGGCTAAACTAAGTAGCCAATCTTGGTTTGGACAATATATGTATATAGACACTAGAGCGTATTTCTTTCTTGTAAACTGATGAAATCATGTTTATTACCTACCCTACATCTGAATGTTAAATTCATACAAATGCCAAGTCATCTCCAATTTTATGGAGTAAAACCGGATCACCGGACTCTTAAACTTCCTCTACCACACGTGACTTGATGCCGATGTTTTACCGATCTTATCTGATCAAATGATCAGATAAAAATCGCTCGAAAAACTCCTGTTTCTCCGTTTCTCTCACCAGCCTATCTGCGGCGCCATGAAATTCGCAGTTTCTCTGGGCGCTCTGCTCATCAACCTCTCACTATGGACGCTTTCAGTTGCAGCCGAGGACAGATCTCCTGAGAGAGTATGCTACGACGCGTGTTTTGCATGCCTAAAGCCCGTACATTTCGACGACGTGTTGCGGAACCAAACGGGATTTACGAAAACTTGCTACAGCCCCAAAGCGATACTCTCGCTGTATTTATGTCTTGATGTTTATTGCACGCCTGGAGCGATAGAGGTGGGGTTGGGGCCGTATAATGAGACGTGTAGGGAGAAGGCGCATATTGTTTTACCGCCGTTCGATGTGATTTCGAATTATACGGTTGAGAGGGTGAGAAGGTTTGAGCAGAATGAGACGGATGAGGGCGTTTTGTTTAGAGAGGTTGCCGTTCCTTCTGAGCATTGGTTTGGGATTTGGTGGGATACTTTGGTAGGTAACTTGAGAGTGAAGGTTGAACGAGACTGATTGTGATGCAGGACTCTGTTGCGTATACATACACATACCACGACGTTTATGGGTAGGAACTCCTAAAAGAATTTGAAGCGAGACACTGACCATTGGTAGACGCGCCATGATCACCTTCTGGATAGTCGTAGTAGCGATTGGAGTCTTAAACCATGCTGTTCTTCATATCGCCAATCTGCAAATGGTTCGCAACTATTCTTCGAAGTCAGGAGGAAGGCTTTGGAACTTTTACAGTTGGGCACTCAACCGAATTACCGTTCCAGCAACATTTGGAACTCGATGCGCGCAAAAAGTCGGCTGGGGAACTGTCCCTCCTCAGATACAGTCTTGGACCCTCTTTGCCTTCCTGCTTCTCAATATTGCGTTGAGCGTTCTCGGATACAGGATCGTGCCGATCAACATGTAGTGAGTACTGGTCACCCTGCAGTTATATCAAGCAGAACTCACCCGTCTTAGCTTCCCATCTACGACGAAACAACTCCTTCGTTATGTCTCAGACCGCACGGGTATCATCTCATGGGCCAACTTCCCAGTTATCTGGTTATTCGGAATGAGGAACAACCTCCTGATGTGGTTAACTGGTTGGGACTTTGGAACATATAACAACTTCCATCGCTGGGTTGCGCGAATTGCTACCGTTCAAGCGGTCGTTCACTCTATCGGCTATACCTGGTTGATTGTCTTAGGTACGTCAGAACTCTTGTCGTGGACTATTTGCTTGCTAACTCTGTATTAGAGGGAGGTTGGGAGTATTATCTATTCTGGTGGAACTATATGTTTTGGTGGGTTGGCGAAGTGGTATGTTTTCTCCCATTGTCGACTTTGTTGCAATTTCATCTGACATGCCCAGGCAACTATTGTCATGTCTCTCCTTGTAGGAGCATCATTCTACTGGATTCGTCGTCAGCAGTACGAACTATTCCTAGTCGTCCATATCATCATGTCAATCATCCTCCTCATTACAATGCTTGCGTAAGTCCAATCCTCTCATTCGTACCAAGCTTCACTAACAGAACAGTCACGTCTCCATCTTTCAAGGTGAATATGACGTATTCTTCTGGGTTCCCTGTTTCATCTGGGTCGGCGACCGCGTCATTCGTGCTCTCCGTATTGCAGCCTTCAACCCCAAGCTATGGGACACCTGGGCTACATCCATTTACCATCCATCATCCAACATTGTCAGACTTGTCGTTCCCTGGTCGAGCAGTCTGTACAAACCAGCCCCAGGAACATTTTACTACATCCATGTTCTCAACGGCCCTCGATGCTGGGAAAGTCACCCTTTTACCGTGGCAATGGTCACAGATGAAGGTCAACGTGCCTCGAAGCTCCTCGGCGAACAAGCCCCTCTCCTCGAAGGCGCTGCTGAGGGAAGTTCCGACACAGTCGAATCACAAGGTTTACTCAGCGATTCTCGCACCATGACATTCCTCATCCGTCCCTACGATGGCTTCACCTCCAGACTCCGCGACACAGCATCAGCAGTCTGGCCCAAGAACATTCCCCAACGCGTCCTCATCGATGGGCCATACGGTCACACCCGCCCCCTCCACCTCTTCGACAACGTAACCTTCATCGTCGGCGGAAGCGGCATCGTCGTTCCCTTGTCATATCTCCAACTCCTCGCTGGCGCAACAGCCCCTCGATCCGTGAAAATCCACTGGGCTGTTCGCGAACCCGCCTTCGCACTTGATGTTTTACAAACAGATATTGCTGATGCACTTGGTAGTGCGAATCTCAGCGTTGAGATTCATCTTACTACGCATACGCCTCAGGATGAACTGAGTGAGTGGCCGTCGCAGGTTATGCTACAAAGAGGAAGGATAGATGCTTCGGATGTTGTGAGGAAGAGAAGCGAAGAAGTAAGGGGCGAGAGTCTTGCGGTTGTGGCGTGTGGACCGGCGCAGATGGCGGATGATGCAAGAAAGACGGTTGCTGATTTGTTAAGGAATGGAGTTATGAAGATAAAGTACTTTGAAGAGAGCTTTCAGTGGTGATAGAATACATTCGGCGTTAGATTTTATATAGACGTTATCATGATCATTATTATGCTTGTGGTCGTTAACAAATCGTGATATCTACAAGTTCATCCTCCTTGGCTGTTATCTCGCCGTACATAACGCCGTGTGCATAACACTCTCCAATAAGTTTCCAACCTCCGTTGCAGTCTCTGAGTATTAGAGGCGTATTGCAACCCCCCAAGAGAACGATCTTGTCGTTGATCTCAGCTGCACAAGTTCCTAATCCCATCCTGCCATTCTTCGTCCCGAATAACCGCCTCCACGCCATCGCATTAATCGCCCACGACAGAGACTCTCGCTGCATCTCAGTAGGGTTATACAGACTCTCTCCAGCAAATGCCTTCTTCAATCGTGAAACCCACTTGCTGGGTCGGAAGATGATATCTTTCAGAGCATACCCGCAAAGCTGAAGCTGACGATTCCGTTTCATGAAGATATAGAGCCCAAAGCCATGAGTATAAATGCCAGCAACACCGCTCTGCCATAGTCTTGGGTCAAGAAGCCAGGCATAAGACTCTGGGGCCCTTTCGCCGCCTTGAGAAGTTGTGTCTGCTACAATAGTTCTCCAAAAAGCATTCCTGGTTGCTTCAAGGCCTCCGTAGATACTCTCAGAAGAGGCTGAGCTTAGTGGGTAGCGAGCACCAACCTCACTTGCATTGCACGCACTTAACGATATGATGGTATCTAAAATGATACCCTTGGTAGTGAGACTGGAACGCACGGGAGAGAATACTGGTATCGAATGAACCAAGCCTGCGTCGGCTTGGTATGTACCACCAAGTTGAGCTGTTGGAGCAGGAGTGCATGTCCAGCAAACAGCCCAGGAAGGAATATCGTAATCGCAGAACGTACCAACTGCAGTTTTTCCCCGACCTGTGGTGACACTATTCAAGATAGCTAATAGAAAAGGCGCCACAGAAAGATTTTTTAAGAATGTCGGTAGTTTGTCGACTGTCCGGTTTGTTGGTATGTGGCCTCCAGGTCCTGAAACCAGACGAAGGATGTTGAGATCGCCCTTCGACATGAGCTCTGACGCAAAGTTGGCGAAGATTGCAGATTTTAATAAGTTGTAATCAGGCTTGATAGAGACTCTATCCGCGATGGCCTTTATTCCCAAGATGCCGTAGACTCTGTCCTTCTCTTCTGTCACAAGTGAATCCCGTGCAAGATTCAGTGCCCGCACTAGGTCCTGCCAGCCAGTCGATGCAACCTCAACTTTTTGATGTTCCTGAATCCGCATCATAGTCTGCTGAACTTTCCACATCCTCTCCGGAGCCCAGTCTCTCTCTTTGATGAGTCTATCGCGCGCAAACTCAAAGGACCACGATGTGAGTATAAGCGGCCGAACACTCTCGAGAATGGCATGACCAAATCTCGATTCGTCTGCAGCAATCACGTTGACAGCTTGATGAACATCACTCCAAGAGATACATGTATCGCCGCAGATGACAGGAGTATTAGGGTTTCCCATGGCTACTTCTTGAACGACCCACATTCGACGCCAGTATGGCCTGGTAAAGAAATAGAATAACGCTTTATAGACTTCTTTTTTCATAGGACTTTCATAAGTCGGCCACATGATAATAATTGGACGAATATCGATTGAGAAGCTCTCGACATAGAAATCTTCCATTGAATTAGGTCGCTTCGACTCGCGTGCTAGCCAATGGAGGGCTGATAGAGCCAGTTGACTGTCTTGGTCCACGGGCCCTAGCCATATGGCAACCTGCCATGCAGATTGGTATATATCGCGCATTCGAGCAACCTGCTGACCGCGTTCATCATTGTTATTCTGGTTGATACAAATGGCATCAACCCAAAGTTTGAAGCCCTGTCGTATTCTATAGCTTTGACTGAGCTGCACCAGGGCGTGGTACAAGTTTGGAGTCACTTCGAAAGGACTGCCATTGACTGTGATAGAGTAAGGCGTTTCTCCTTCTGATAGCTTTGGATGGCCCCAGACATAAGATAATGCGATGAAATCGCCCCATTCATGTCGCCATGGGAGATCTGAGTCATCCAGAATGGGCTGCTCTATCGAATCTCCTTGGTCGTTGTGTGGATCGCAGCCATTCTTGAAGAGCGCATCAGTGTCGTGGCCATCAGAAAGTTCTGGCCATGTTCCTCTTTTCCCTTTGAACTGTTGATTGAAGGGTTCCTTTGCCGCAGGTGGCAGGCAGACATGTTCGAGCGAGCATGCTATGGGACGGCGCTGGGTGGTGTTGGTGGCATCTTCAATGTTTTCGATTGTCTCGATCTTGAGAAGACGAATCTCATCACCGATCAACGGCCGGTACTGAGGAAAAGCTCCCATCAAGGGAGGAGATGGACAGAAAATAATTACGTAGTATCATGAAGTCAAATGGTCTCCCCTGTCTGTTTCGAGTCGTTGGGCCGCGACATGCTCGGCGCTTAGGATGGAGTCACGTCAGCGAATCGGAAACTGCCTCATCCCTGTCAGATCATGTTCAACTCGCGTATCTTGTTGACCGCCCCGGAATGTTATATCATAATTATTCTTTGCAATATTACCACAGGGATTCTGATTCAATTATTTCTCATCATATATGGTAATCCCGAGACTTCGTTATGCATAAAAACTTGGCCAAACGCCCATCTCTGTCCAGAAGCTTATAAACACCTTAAGTGATTCTCCAATACCCGTTCTGCCTTCAAACTGGACCCCAAAAAGTATGAACAAGATGATCAATTACAAGGGAATGACACAGCAGTTGATAGGTATAGGACAGGGAATGATGAAGCAGAAGCGTCCACGACAATGACCATCGCAATCCTTGCCGCCTCTGAGATTGAGCTCCGGTTCAGCTCGCTCAATGTTGTCTTGAGGTCTTCGGGGATCTATAGACATCGTGTTCAGTATATGGTCTGTTGTATTGTGCTGAATGCGTACCCATAGGCTGATGGGCTCTTGGCTGAGCCATTTCCATGGACTCAGGAGTGTATTCCTGTTGATTTATGCCCGTAGGCTGAGCAGTAGCTTGAGGTTGTGAGACTGGAGCCATATTTCAATCGATATAATAAAGATGTTGTAATTGTGAATGGTAAGGAATTTGAAAAATACCAAGACTCTTGTTATCGCAGAAAGAAGAAAGACCCAGTGCCTTGGCTTCGGGTCGATGACCCATATTTACCAGCTGGCTGGGTCCATCTCCGCAAAATCTGGAAGTGAGATTCATGGCGTCACCAATGACCGGTATCATAGACTGGCTTGACCTCATTAAATGCTTACACTTAGGCACTAAACTTGTCTAACCTAACTAATCGACCTTGCATGGCACTAAAAGCGCCTGAGGAGCCCTAACCTTGATCTGCGTCGTCACCCAATCCTGCATCCTCTTAACCTGCGAGATCGCATACAAAACCGCCTGAAAGAACTCTTCATCCCAGATAGCTTGACTAACAGGGTTCAGCGCCTCCAGTCCAACACGCAGATGAGCCAAGTACACTTGCAGACTTCGCAGCGCTTCCAACACTTGAAGCTGACTTGGTGTATTATCGCGCTTGGGGAACAACGAGTCGCGTAGTGTATGAGCAGCGTGTCTGCCACGGGCCTGATTCTCACCAAATTTATCAACTTGTGGTTTGAGACGTTTGGTTGTGTCTTTGGTGATTTGGATGAGAATACGGACGCCGGAGTGAGCTTCTGAGTCGGCTACTAGATGGTCTAATAGATACTCCGTGATGTCTCTTAAGAGTAAAATGGACTCGTAGGTTTCGCCTAGCCAAGTCTCTAGTTCACGCTCACGATTGCTGAGATCGCTCTCAGTGATATTCGAAGTCGTGGCATCGTTCTTTTCTGCCTTTGCCAAGGCCTCGGATTGGCGTTCCTTTGCGGTTGGGCGATCATTTGGAACTTTTTCAATGGAGATAGCTCCAGATTTGAAGGTTGGCTGTTTAGATATGGGATCCCACTCAACTAGAAACTGTCAGTCGAAAGGTTATAGATCTTTTCATAGGGGACGTACTGATTGTGAGCTCATTTGCGGCCCTTGCTCTTCCATCCTTTGTGTCCCAGTATCCGAAATGGAACGGGATGAAAGCCTGTCCTTGAGATATCTTCCCAACTTTCACCTTCATCTCAACCTCACCCCGTCTGGACTTGATTACAACCATATCTCCGGTCTTGACATCAAACTTCTCAGCATCCTTCTTAGAGATTCGAATCTCAGGTTCGGGACAGGCTTTCTGCAGGGCAGTTCTTCCTGTCTTGGTCCTGGTATGGAAGTGATACACATTCCGTCCAGTTGAGAGTCTCAGCGGATATTGATCATCTGGATCTTCATACGGAGGTACGTAGTCGCACGTCTTGAGGATAGCACGACCCGCTGGTCCGAGCTCTTTGTAGTACTCTTCGGAGTATGGAACACCGGTCTGTAGATCATGACCATAGCTTTCGCAATAGTCTATATCAGTGAAGAACACGCCGTCATCGAATAATCGCTCTTTACCGACAGGATACTGCTCGTTACAGGGCCATTGGATCCCAGAGCCACCTGTGAGCTTTGCATAAGACATGCCTGTGTAATCGCAAGGTCTGCCTGCAGATAGACGTTTCCATGCCTCAAATACTTCCTCTGGTTGTGTCCACGGAGTGAGAGGCCCGCCTTCTTTATTCTTGAACTCCATGCGACGACTATAATCTAGAAAGATCTCTAGGTCTGTCTTGGCTTCTCCAGGTGGCTCAACAGCTTTATGCGATAGATGCACAGTTCTGTCAACGTTTGTGAAGCAACCCGTCTTTTCACCCCATTGAGCAGCAGGGAGGACGACATCAGCGATGGAAGCTGTCTCTGTCATGTAAATATCCTGACAGATAACAAAGAGCTCTGGTTGAGCGAAGATGTCCCGGACTTTGGGAAGGTTAGGCAAGCTAACGAGCGGATTCGTCCCAGAAACCCAAACCATTCGAATCGACCCTTTCTCCATAAACGTCAACATATTATGAACATGAGTCGGTTCATTCCAGTGCGGCACTTCGATGTTATTAATGTTCCAAAGATCTGCCAACTCCTGCATGTGTTTCGCGTTCTGATGGTTTCTAAAACCAGGAAACTCTCCATCACAGCCTGTCTCACGGTTATTCTGAGCAGTTGGTTGGCCATTCATCTGAAAGATGCCACTTCCAGCCTTACCAATCAAACCACGAAGGAGATGAATGTTGTTGATCTGACAAGCACTTGCGGTAGCTTGATTCGACTGGTACACTCCTTGAAGGGCTGATGAGAGAAGACTCGGAGTTTGGCCGAGAATCCTGGCGGCTTCTTCAATCTTGCTTGCCGGAACGCCCGTGATTTCCTCCACTCTCTCGGGATCATAATCCTTGACTGTGTTCTTCAGATCTTCAAGACCGACAATGTGCTTGGAGACATAGTCCTCGTTGATCCAGCCGTTCTTGAACATGAGGTGCTGAATACCGTTCAGTAAGGCAAGGTTGGTACCGATCCTTGGGGCTAGGTGAAGCGTAGCCTTTGAAGCGCTTTCACTGTATCTCGGATCCACGACGATCAACTTTGGCGGAGTAGGGCCCGCCAGTCGGTCGAGGACCCTAGACCAAAGAACAGTCTGGGTAGCTGCCATATTATGGCCTACCATAAAAAGACAATCAGTGTAGTCGATATCAGTGTAAGAACCAGGCTGTCCATCAGACCCAAATGACTCTCTCATTGAAGCTGCTGCCGTCGCAGTGCAGAGCCTAGTATTTCCGTCCCTGGACGCATCAGCATCTGGTCTCTTTCTTGAAGCAATAGCGAACTTACATGTGAAGAGTGTTTAGTCCAGCTTTTCCGATCAAAGCAAGCACGTAGTATTCCTCGAGAAACAACTGTCCACTGGTGTAGAAAGCGATACTGTGGGCCGTGAGCTTTTCTACCAGCTGCTTCGACTTTTTGACAATGAGATCCATGGCCTCATCCCAAGTAGCGCGCTCGAGTATGCCATTCCTTCGGATCATGGGATGAGTAAGCCGTTCTTTACTGTTGATTGCCTTCCATCTAAGTACCCAAAGTCAGCTTCTTGATGTCCAAGCCACTGCTCACGGTATAACTTACCCATTAAGTCCTTTGGGACCCAGTCTTCCTTTATTGACACGATCGGTAGCACGGCCTCTCACACCGACAACCTTGCCATCTTTGACGCCAATGTCAAGTCCACAGCCGTTGCTAATAATTTGGTATTAGCAAGGTAGACTATCAGCAACCGTATCTGTGGTGACTCACCTGCAGAGAACACACGCACTCTGCACCCATTTCTCCGGCTCCTCGTCGCAAGCATGATCAACCCTCGTAGGCCACTGATGAACATACGGTGTTCTCGGCCCCCAAATATCCTCAATTGAGTCTCGAGAGCATATCGTGGGAGCATCTCTGCACGGATCCATGTTAATGTCGCCTAAGAACAAAAACGAAGCTTGTCCAAGACTTGCCAGGTTGCTAGAGGCAGATAGACCTCGAGATAAATCGGTAAGAATTTCTGGGCGGTCACAGCTCCCCCAGAAAATTTGTAATGCGACACAAATTACTGGGCTTTACCAACCTATTGGTACCGAGGATAATTCGTCAAAATCGCATCGGCGATTGTCGTGTTGACAGGATGATGCTAGCCTGACGTTGTAAGTGACGTAAATGACTATTTCCGTGATAAATAGAAAACTCAACGACGAGTTAAATCTCATAAATTATTTAGCGTATGCTAGTTCGAATATCACGATCCGCATTGGGACAATGCATCTCCGGCGCTCACATATCATGAATATCCAGCACTGCCGACCGGGCTGGGTAGCTGAAGTCTGAAAACATCACCACAAAAATGACCACAACATACTTTTCCGCACGTTTAAAATTGGAGTCAGCAGTTCGGGAAGTCCAAAAGAGCCGAGGACAAAAAGATGATTATGAAGTTGTGCCAATTGAAGAAGCTGTCGGTCGCGTCTCGGCATGCGATCACTTCAGCCCCATCTCAACACCAGAATTCGACACATCTGCCATGGACGGCTACGCAATTCGGTCAGAGAGCACGAGATTAGCCTCTCAGAAGTCGCCAGTATTCTTTTGTGTCAAAGGAACTGTTGCTGCTGGAGACGACTCTCCTTCTTTGCCTATGGAACAGGAATGCGATGGCCCAGAACCTTGTTTTGAGATGATGACCGGGGGACGATTTCCAGAAGGTGAAGTTGGAGAGGTATTCGACGCATGCGTCAAGGTTGAAGACACTGTCAGGATTGCGACCAAAGAGCCAGGGCTCAGGATGTGTATCGCCATCAGCAAGCCGATACCGAGATACGCCAATCGTCGGTTCGCTGGTGAAGATATCCAAAAAGGGGAGCTTGTACTGAGGAAGGGAATGACTATTCGGTCATCACATATCATGCCCCTCGCTTCTGTAGGAATTGACACGATCCGCGTGCGCAAAAAGCCTCGAGTATGTATCTGGTCGACTGGTAATGAGTTGACCTCTCAAAAGTCTCATGTCAGAGACGTCAATGGGGTTTACCTTACGGCAGCATCGAAAGAAGCCGGAACAGAAGCGGATTTCTTTGGCTCTATAACAGATGAAGTGGAATCACTTGTCCAGGAAATACGAGACCGTTTGGAATCTTCGCCCATGGATCTTATGATTACCAGCGGAGGTGTATCTGTTGGCAAATTCGATCACGTCCGTCAGGCATTGGAACTTCTCGGTGCGACCATCGTCTTTCACGGTGTAGCCGTTCGTCCAGGCCATCCAGTTCTTTTCGCACTTCTACCATCTGCCTGGGGAGAAGTAGCTTTCTTTGGGTTACCAGGAAACCCTGGTGCAGCAGCAGCCTGCTTCAAGTTCTTGACTATCCCCTGCATAGAGTATCTGCTGGGTCAAGAGGCAGAGAGACCTTTTTTCGCTCGGCTAGAGAATCTCGAGCTGGGCAGTTCAGCGAGGAAGAGTATTATGGATGCACCCAACAGAGGACTCAACTGTGATAGGTTCAGACCTGGTATTTTGAACGCGACGGGACAGGATGGACCCACAGTCCGCGAAGCTGCTGGGGTATTGGGACCAGCCAAGATGGCACCTTTCGTGCAAGCAAATTGTTGGATTCACATCAGGGCAAACGAGATTCTCGAAAACGGGCAAATGGTATCATGCTATCCAATGAACGACTCGTTGCTATCCTAAAATACATCTCTATAACACTTCCAAGGGTTCTTCCATGAAGTTGTCAGCTGGCTCATCTCTCAGTGATTTCAGCGCATCATCCCATTCCGACTTGATATTCACGTTTCGTAGTAATGACTCCGAGTCTTCTGGAAGATACGTGTGGCCGTCAAGTTCCCGAACAGCCTTGCTGGGACTGAGCTTTCCTGCTTTACAGTTCTCCTTGAGATGGCTGATAGCTTCTGGGCTCCATATCCCGAGGAGAGGCTCACAGAAACCTTCACTATTGCTAAAGCAAGTGACCGGCGGTCTATAGAGTGATTGTAGTTCTTGAAGAGCAGATGGAGTGATGCAAGGATAGTCGCAAGCCACAACCAGCCAAGTCGCTTCAGCATCCGACTCATAAGCGGCAAGTAGTCCTGTTGCTGGTCCCTTCGACTCATCTCCTTGACTCGATTCCAGATCCAAAATAACCTCGATGCTATTTTCGCCGGGAGTAGCCTCATACGAGACTTTGCTAGCGTTCTGAAGAAGTTCGTCCATCTCAGAATCTTGAGCAAGAGAGATGTAGACAGTCTCTGCTTCCGGACATGCTTTGCGGAGGACTTCGATTTGGTGTTGATATAAAGGGCGTCCATCAGGCATTGGAAGCAGATGTTTCGGAGATCCCATTCGCGTAGATTTTCCACCGGCCAAGATGAGTGGCTTCATGGTTGTAGATATCATGTTGAGTCCAGAACTTGCTTTAACATTGACGGAATACCCCAGGTTAGTTGGAACCGGGAGTGTAGATATACACAAAGATTAACCGAGGGCCGATCTCTTTGGCTGATAGGATCCACCAGAGGATATTCTCATGGGAAGCTCATTATGACGCGAGACAGAGCTCAAGAAGTCGATCAAAACTTGTGAAGCCAGACCATTCTAGTCAATTGACGTGTAAGACTTGGAAAGACATTCAGTAACCATTAGAGGTAATCTCAACTACAATTAATTCCCATTATCATCCTAGGGGTAGTTAATAAATCTCAAAAGATTAACTTCATGAAATGTTCGAGCGACGACAGCGAGAGAAGCTTCCACTAAAACTGCTCCACCATGAGCTAACGTGACGTAATACCTTATATAATCAATCTCCTCAATGATATTCAGAAGATACTCATTGAGATATCTTCTCAATCGGATCACCAGATTTCATTGAGCAACCATCTAAACATCTCAAAGTCTTGGCAAAATGGCATCAATCTTCCCCCGGAGCATCCGAAGCATCAGCGCCCTCCCCAAGAGGGCCAATTGGGCTCCAGCTGCTATGCGGCCTTTCGCTCAGCCCATGGCACGTCGTTTTCTCGCGACGACGACCCAAGAACAGCCTCGTCTGCGATTGGGGTCAACGGGTACTACAGATAGCTCTCACCAGTGGAAGGTCATGCACTGACATCGTTATAGCACCTAACTTCAAGGCTCAGACTACGCACGGAGAGATTGACTTCCACAAGTTCATTGACAACAGCTGGACCATTCTGTTCTCTCACCCTGCGGACTTCACCCCAGTGTGCACCACTGAGCTGGGAGCTTTCGCTAAGCTGAAGCCCGAGTTTGACAAGAGAGGTGTGAAGATGATTGGACTAGTAAGTACTCTCATTCTTATTCTCACTCAGATGAAAAGAGTATTAATGGTTAATAATTAGAGCGCCAATGACCTCAGCTCTCACGACAAGTGGGTAGAGGACATCAACGAAGTCTCAAACACAAACCTCCAATTCCCCATCATCGCCGACGCAGACCGCAAAGTCGCCTTCCTCTACGACATGATCAACCAGGAAGACCTCGATAACATCGCAGAAAAGGGCATCGCTTTCACCATTCGTTCAGTCTTTGTCATTGACCCGTCCAAGAAGATTCGACTCACGATGATGTATCCTGCTTCAACGGGTCGAAACTCAGCCGAGGTCCTGCGTGTGATTGATTCTCTTCAGACTGGTGATAAGAAGGGCGTTGTTACGCCGATTGATTGGCAGGTCGGTGAGGATGTTATTGTCCCGCCTTCTGTGTCGACAGAGGATGCGAAGAAGAAGTTTGGTGATGTTAGAGAGGTTAAGCCTTACTTGAGATTCACCAAGGCTTAGATGTTTCGTAGTACAATAGGATGTTCATAATTAATGAAGAGAGTTATATAATTATGAAACGAACGGCACCGTTATGAAAGAGTTTGTGGAGCAGCAGTGTCATGCACAAAGTTCCAATATCTATATCATCCCGTTGCACATGATTCAAGATTAAAATGCCCTTCGTTGAACAAGCACTCCGTGCCGCTTTGTCTCACTTCGTGGCTGTCTGGCCTCACTCTTCAATGTGGGGGATCTATCCCGGCAGATGTCCATTGCGTCATGGACCTGGCTGTAACCGGATTCGATATTGAATCAATTCCTCCTTTTATCAAACCCAACGTTCCTGTGTCGCGATTGAATTTTTTGGTTATCAGATTTGCCCTCGAGTTTTAGCCATGGAGGACCAGACTGATACCCTCATTTTACAGACTCATCGGCGTGTTACACGCTCCATGGTCAAGAATGATGTGAGTGACACAAAAGTCATCAAAGTTGAGAAACGCAAGACAGCGTCACGAAAAGTACCCGCAGTCGTCGTACTCTCGGCATCTCGAATCCCTCCAATCTCCAAGGAGCGTTTCGGTCTCATCCAAGAAAGTGTCGGAACAGATCTGTACAAACTTCTCGTCGCAGCCGTTCTCTGGAACAGGACTCGAGGATCCCAAGCCCGTCCTGTTTTCCAAAAGCTCATATCCCGGTACCCAACACCAAATCATCTCGCAGAGGCATGTTTCGCCGACCTTGCAGATCTCATTCGTCCAATAGGACTCTACAACTCCCGTGCCGCTCGGTTCATCGCCTTCGCCAAGGCGTGGCTTGAAAAACCACCCCATAAATCAAGGCGGTACAGAAAGCTACATTATCCCCTGCATGGCGATGGTTCAGGCATTGGCAAGGGTGAAATCCTGGATGGAGATGATCAGAGACAGAGCTGGGAAGTGGCCCACTTACCGTCGCTTGGTCCGTACGCCATTGACAGCTATCGGATCTTTCATCGAGACATATTGAGGGGTTTAGCCGACGACTGGAATGGCTTAAATGCAGAGCGGGGTTTTGAACCTGAGTGGAAGAGGGTTGTGCCACTTGATAAAGAGTTGAGGGCTTATCTCCGATGGATGTGGCTGAAAGAGGGATGGATATGGGATCCTGAGACTGGTCATAAGACTAAGGCTTCGGATGAGAGGATGGAAAGAGAGCGTGACCGGTTAAGAAGTTTGTCTCCAGAGGGGTTTCGAGTACCCCGTCGATGAACCCTGCAAGTCTTGTCTTTCCATAGCTGAAAGGGATCGGGCCTTGAGTAGTGGTCAGCCATGTCTCAGACATACTTCAGCTCCAATCCTTGAAGATGACTGTCTCAAATCTGAACCATGGGCTTCCTCCTTGCATTGGCTTTCTTTACTCGCCTCACGGAGCTATTCAGCTGAGCAAAAGTCCCCGACTTGCATGGAGTGGTGTCATAGATTCTTCTCCCTGGATAAGTGCTGAAATCATACGACTGCACTGCCGAATGGAGGTCTGTGCATGGCGGCAGTGTAGGTGAGACACGGCATACACATTCCTTGAATTTGTCCGACGGTCCGGAGAGACAGGTTACCCGGTATCACTCCATTCTGTGTAAGGCAACCTTCGTAGGGAACGAAGGCTCATTGCTTCCCAGGCAGGTTGTTATGAAGCCCTCAGTGTGAGGTTGGATCGAAGGTGCTTTCCCGGGATTACTTTCTACGAGGCAATAGCCATGATATTAATGAGTTTGACGATTTGTTAAATCAAAGTCACGGGGCATGGGAGCTTTCTAGTGTATGAGCAGTGCATATACTGCCTCAAAGTCTAAGTGCAACAAATATACATTCTCTTGATTAGCTTTATTTACTTCGTTGAGACGTCGGTTTCGGGTTAACTGAAACTCAATTCAGGCTTGTTATAAATAAAAGAAATTAGAGAAAGCCTACAAACTTGATAGTTAGGTACTGCACTGATGCGTTGGACATCTAAACAACTCATCCAGATCATCGATTTTGCGGCTAGAACCGCCTTGGCGAAACGATGCTCCGAACTCAGTGTCCCCGAAGTCTTTTATCCCCAAGGTTTCGAGGGCTTATCAGTCATTCAGCCCAAATGAGATCCGGCTACTAAGTTCTATGTGGTGATGATAAGCTCTCAGCCACAGGCCTCAAATGTGAACAACACACCTAGCTCACAATATAGACATTATACCACAATGCCTGGCCAATTGCTACAGCATAAATGCTGAGAGATCTGGCTACATGCCACTGATCCCTCCCAGCATGGCAACGAGATCTCATTATACTGTTCATCACCCTTAAATAAGCTTCCGCCTCCGAAGTAGCCTTTAATGGTTGATATCATGACTACCTAGAAGCGAAGATAAATCTATGACAGCGTCTTGCCATTTTTTAGTTTAACTCTATGTATATAGTTTCCTCAATTGTCCTCCCACAGAACATGCCAGGCGTATACCTTTCTGTTTCTAACTCAAACTCTCCACAAACACAATCTTCCAGACTCAACGAGCCTTGGTATCCATCATGAGGTTCAAATTGTCGTTCTCTCTCTTGCTTCTTCTCGGACTTCTGGGACACTTTGTCTCGGCTGGCCTACTACCCCTGAACCCAAACCCTGGCTACCCTGAGACCAAAGACCAAAACCAGAAGCATCGCTACCCCGTTTCGCACTTCCGATATGGAAACAACGAAGGCAACTCAAAAGCAAAAACTTTGCAGCGTCGACGTAAACCACTACCACCGCCTAATTCGAGTTCAAACGCGAAGCCAACCAGCAACCTTCCACCCATGCCTCACGATCTGTATGGTGAACCTGATTGGTCCCACAAATGGATCCAGGAAGACGATGAGCATGATGCAGTTCGCAACCTCAATGTGAGCATACAGCAAATCAGCAAATCGCCAGTCATTATCAGAACTCGACTACAAAACGCAGGCAAATATCACATTAGATTTTGGGGGCCTGGGTCTCCGATAAGCCTGGAAGCCATTGAATATGGGCTTTTCAAAATCTATGCAGACGACCTGAAGACGAATTTCGGGCAGGCGACAAAAGAGCGCAAGAGGAAATACAAAGGCTTGGATAAGGACGACGATACTATCCTTCACCTGAATCCGTTTTCGGTTATAGAGCGCGAGTTCACATTCCCAGGAAACTCCCAGACAAATGTAACATGGTGCAAGATGTTAAAAGTTGCAGAGCAGGTTAACGTCACTCTTGAGGGAGAATGGTATGGTGTAAGGGCGAGAGGGAGGAAGGCTTTTGAGAAGAGATGCATGAAGAAAAAGATGATTTGGGCGTATAAAAAGTTTTGGTTCAAGTCAAATACCGTGCAGCTAGACCTTCCATAACTGCTTCTTTGAACCTGGGGAGTAAGGCTACAAGATGCAAGATTTACAAAATGCTGTATATCTACTCTGCTAAAAGTTTAAAGCTTTGAGTTAATTGTTTCCAGTACGTGTTCAATTGTCGTATATAGATGAATTCAAGTATTACTCTCAGAGACGTTAAGCCATCCAACAATTTGAACAGGATCTCAGGTACTGAAGGAAAAGTTTCATAAAGCTTTAGGAATGTGAAATAGATTCCTTCGGGAAAGTCGTTGTCCTCCACTTGCAAAGCCCAAGTTAAATGGCATGTGAGGCTAGAAACCTCCCTCGCGCGCCGCCAAGATTGACAATTGAGTCTGAATACAGCGTTGGGGCTTCAACACTAACGCAGCGAAACGAGACATGAGTAGTCCGGATTTCTCGACTTCCGATGGCCCGATGCAGGCGGCTCGATCGAGTCAACTTGTCGTGCCACTGCGTCAGTTCTGAGCACGACTCCAGCTCCCCGCCTTTGTGAGACAATGGTACATTCATGGTACCTGAGACATTCCAATAGGGGCCTTGTATGTAATTTGGGCATCCAGCTGCAATTACCCGATGCCAATATTTCCTCAAACTCAGGAAGGCGGAGTTGCTGAGAGAACATACAGTGGGTAAATTGAGACAAGATTGGCGATCGCTCGTATTTATGTCTTACAACAGGGATCCAGCCGCTCCCCGCCCGTGCCGTCTCCAACAGATCACTACTTTTATCCTCCTTGCATGATTGATCGACGCAGGGAGGAGCATTCCTAGGTCAGACATGTAAGACATACGGGTCATCGGTCAGTACAGCAGTGAAACTGAACTGCGAAGACTCAGGCATGGCTGGTTCACCGTGAGGGGAGTATGTAGCACAGAGAGACTGGCTAACTGCTGTACATCGAGGGATGATATGAAGTAATGTACGGATGAAAAGTCTATAAAGACCGAGGACTTGTCCGCATATTCTCTCATCTCATCATCCTCAACAGCTTCACTTTTACACTCCACTACACCACTCCAATCTCAATTCTTCAAAATGAAGTTCTCCATCGCTTCCACTCTCCTCCTTGCCAACGGCATCGCTGCCATGCCTTGGTCTTCCCTCAACGCTAAGCAGTCCAACGGCGAGGAGATCACGTACGTTCCATCTTGCTCAGTTACACTGCTACACATCTTCATGCTAACTATTCATTTACAGCCTCCGCATCCAGGTCTCCCAGCCCTCTTCCAAGCAAGCCTTCTCCCCCAACCACAAGGGCGTCGTCAACGTCCACAACTACGATGTCTGCCTCAAGGTCTGCTGGCCCGAAGAGCCAAAGTGCCCCGAAGGCTGGGTAAGTGATACTGAAATCTATCTTTCTTTGATTGTTGCTAACTATTTGATCAGAACTCCAAGAAATTTGTATGCTACCTGGTAGAAAACAAGACCCAATTGTTACTAACAACCTTTAGGGAGATGAAGACTATCCTTGCTGGACCTGCTGCAAGTCTACTGGCGATGATGATCTTTGAATATCAGATTAGCCAGGGACCTAGAGAACTAGGCTACAAATATGACACTAAGATAAGGAGGATATTGAACCAGCATAGCTTAAATGGACACTCGTTACATCTAAACATGGTCTGAGATTTATCTTTGCTTGTGATTTGTGCACGTCCAACTGCTCATGCAGTCGCTTCCGTCCGCTAATGCCCGTCGAGGAAGGTAAACTACTAGGAACCATTGATTTGTATGACGTAATACGATCTCAGGTTAAACTGCCCCATTATACGAGTCTGGGGAATGTGAACTGTTAAGGACGGACGTATTAAAATTCAGCAAGTCTTGGCTTTACATTCAAGCTTTCTGAAAATCTCCGGCCACATGCAAGCAAGTGAATGCGGCTTGGTGAACTCTTCAACTTGGGTATCAGGGCGAAGTCTGCCGCTCTCGGATCCAATGCTACCCTCACGTCTCCACCGCTCAGTATCAGCACAGACAATGGGATCGGTCTCGGCCAATTCTGATCTCTGGAGTTCTTCTAGCTCCCCCGAAGACCCCTGCCATAAACTCCACTCGATCGCATGATAATGCCCAGATTCTCACAAGTCCGAAGCGTAATCGGCGCCTTGATTAACTTTAGCCCTCACTTATTTTTAGTTATCTCAACAGCCAAATGCCGTTATTAATAACTATTAATCTTGGTATTATCTTCGTGTCTTCAATACCTTTGCTTTACAATGATAATGGCTAAGCTGTTGCTCTTCTTGTCTCGGCCTTAATTCTATTTCAAAGAACACGACCAGTTGACAGCCCATACGCGATGTTCGCAAGCTGTTCGATCACGATATCTTGTCGGTCTGAGAGCCTCTTCAACACCATATCAACATACTCATTAGTTTTCGCCTGAACCTGCAGCGCGGCTTGCTCAAAGCCTCTGGGGTATACGCCACCGCAGCCCCAGTCAATTACCCAAACCTTCATATCCTTATCGAGTACCAAATTTCTCAGGGCCAGATCTTGGTGGGTCAGAACGATATCTTGGAACTCAAATCTCGGCGTTTCGGGTGGTAGTTGTTTGACCATGATGCAGACATCGATTTTGTGATTACACCAGTCCTCAAGTTCTCCCAGCGTGTCAAAAGGCCCTGCGCCGTAGTCTGTGAACCATGGACCTTGGAACTTGTCATCCTGGGACCTCCCAATAGGCCCTACTGGCATATGATTGAGGACAGTAGATTGCATCATGTCAATGACGTTCGCGATCTGCTGTGCGACAGTTTCTTTCGTAGCCGTATCAAAGGATTGCCAGGTTTTATCGATAGATGGCCCCTGTATATAGTCCATGACGATGAAATGGCCTTCTATGAAGCGTGTTTGTGTCAGTTCAGGATACTCTAGAATCTCAGCCGTGAAAGCGCGATGGACCTTGGGAACTGGAAGATGCAGCGTTTCAAAAGCAAACTTCATGTTTTCCGCCTCGCTCTTTGCTACTCCGGGACCGCCTTTGATGACAAGACGCTTGGAAACACGTGATACTGTGACAGCGCCATAATGATGAAGTTGAGGGGCCGTCAAGAACGCTGATAGAAGCTCTTCGTCAGAGACTGAGGCGATGTCGTGTTCATTGAGAGGGAAGGTATTGTCGTCATCAATCGATCTAGGCTGTTTTAGGTGAAACAGGTATCAGTAATATCCATGTGCTGCCCACAACGTGTTCTCAACTTACATCTTGGTATGGCTGGGGGAAGCCTGTTTCGTCGCCAGGCTTGGGGCCCTCCTGCAGAGGGTTTTCGTTATGCGACTCCGTTCTGGGAGGTTTCGACAAGTAACAGCCTATGATTTCAGGTAATCAAAGGTCCAGTCAACATTTGAATGTGTGTACTGGTTGAGATGAGAGATGATGTAATAAGAGCGCCAGCTAGCAACAATCCTCAGAGTCTCGTAATGTGGCATTCATTTAGAAAATCCAGATCGAAGCAGGACAGCTTTTTACTAAAAAATAGAATGCCTCTGTACCTAAAGTAATGATGTATAAGAATAATTTATATATAAAATAGGGAAAACAGGCTTCTGCTTTGGTGCCTGGAGTTACAAGTGCACATGGTATTGTTGCCTGTTCCAACTCAGCCGTAGCCACCCAACAGTCAATCACTGTGGAGTAGGCCAAGGTGCCAAAAACAATTAG
>JABEEQ010001872.1:0-13950 GCA_014824365.1 Fusarium sp. NRRL 66894 | reverse complement strand
TTAGATATTTTTTACCTAACTAAAAATAGTAAGTATAAGGTATGTTAGCTTTTTTATTAGTAAACTTAATAAAAAGTATAAGTATTTAGATTTTATAATCCTTATAAAATAACTACTTAAGTATATAATTAGATATTATAAAATATAATAATAAAAGGTTTAAGTTAGGCCTTATTTAAAGAAGAATAATATTAATTAAGATAATAAGCCTTAGGGGCAAGCCTATTAAGGGGGAGAAATTATATTATAATTATAGCAGTTATATTATATATACCTTATAAAAATCTTATTATATTAACTAACTAGGAAAGGACTAATAAGTATAAGAATAACAGCGCTCTAGGACTATATTATTCTAGGACTAATAATAACTCTATATTATATTATTCTTATAAAACTACCTTTAGTATATAAACTATATTTATTAGTACTTTTATAAGACTTAGCTTATTAGCTATTAATAAAGCATTTTTATATTAATAAGCCTAATACATATTACTTAATTATTAAGAGATATAATACTTTGCACTACTTAGCATTACGCCTTATGTTATCTGCTAACATAAACCTAGTATGGACTAGTTTATCCCTTGGAAACCATAAACTATTACACTTAAGCTAGCTTTGTATAACAGTAAGAGCATATAAAGTCTTCCAAGACCAGATAATCACTTTTAAGAAAAAGGTCTAGCTTTTTAACTCTAATTTAAACTTAAATTTTTAATACTATAAGAGCTATATATATAACTTTATAATACTTCAAAGCCAGCAGCAATAAGACAGAGAGTGTACTTAAGATATAAAGCAATAGATAGTTAACTTACTGGCTACAAAATAGAGTCATAATTGAGTCCTGTGTTTTAGAGATCGCCAATCATCTCACTCGAGTTTACGTTCAGTTCGATCCAGGCGTTTGTAATTAACGTATCTGCTCAGGAAGTGGCCGCTCATGGCGCCTCTATGCGTTGGTAGCCAGGCGTCAAGCTCATTGATATGGCGCACAAAGTCATGTCGCATTTGCTACGGAGTAGATATGGCATCATTGAGGCAGAACAGAATGAGCAAGTGCAGTTCTACAAACGCGTTATTATCATCCGTCACAAGGGCAATGTGGAGTCAAAGTATGTATTTACGACAAGACTTTACGCAAGCCAATTCACACAGAACTTCGCCACTCTATATACAATAAGGTCTTAGGTTTACATCATGACCATAGCAGCAAAAGTCGCTCCAAGAGCCAACCACATCTTAGGCCAGTTTCCAGCAGCGCTGTTTGTTGAACCATCAGTAGCTGAAGCAGAAGCGGAAGCGCTGCTCTCCGACGAAGTTGCACCAGCGCTAGTTGTATCCGCCTTGTTGTTCTTGAAGTCCGCGCTTTCAGTCTCGCTAGAGTCGTCGGATGACGCTGTCGTCGAGGACTCGGAGTCAGTCTCAGTAGCAGTCTTGGTGGTGAACGTCGACTCAGAAGAAGATGTCTTAGAAGAGGTCTTAGAGGAAGTCATAGAGGCGGTTTCGGAAGCAGTTGATGACTCCTCCTCATCGTCGTCGCTACCACTGTCCTTCTCATCGAATTTAATGCTCTTGTAGGAACCTGTCTCGTCGCTATAGGTGTAGCTATCAGCTGGGTTGAGGTTCTCAATCATGATCTTCTGGACAGTCATGGTGTAAGGAGCCCCAGCGTAATCAGTCTCTCCACCAGCCCATTCAATAGTTCCTTCAGCGTTGTCAGGGTCGCCACCAGCCCAGATACCAAGCTTGACGCGCATGGGAGTCTGAGGGTAGTTCTCTCCTCCAAGCGCATCGGCGTACTTGAGGGAACGAACAGCGACGTTGTTGATGTACCACTCGCAAGAATCCTTGGTCCAGTGAATGGTATAGTTGTGGAACTCCTCTTGGGCGTTGGTGACTGGGAAAGTAGCGCTTCGAGTATCGGCTGCGTCGTTTCCTTTGCCGTAGTAATTGGTCTGAACGTCTCCGTCTTTACCTCCAAGCCACTCCCAGTCGACCTCGTCGAGAACATCAGAAAGAAGAACGACAGATGAGACGATACCAGTTCCGGGCGCAGCCTTCAAGTGAACCTCCATACGACCGAAGAACATGTACCACTTGCTCTGAATGGTGGGTGAATCGCCCTGCTTAGCAACAGTGAACTCAGCACCATCAGAAGTATACTTGACAGTGCCATGGCCGGTTCCCTCCCAATTGTCCTCATCAGCACCTTTCGTGAAATCGACCGAGTATGATGAAGAAGCAAGACCTTTGTTAGGGTCACATGCTGGCATACAATCAGTGCTTGTTAAGAACAAAGCGGATACTATTCACCTACACTTCTTCATAGGGTTGCACTCGCTGTAGGTCTGAGCAGTGGCCGAAGCAAAAAGACCCGCAAGGGCGATCTTGGACCACGCGGAATAATACATCGTGGGGCAGGTTAAAGAAAAGTAAAAAATGGATTAATATTAAAAACGAGTGAAAATCGTAGCAGGTAGCAACAAAGAACGAGTGACTTTTTAAAAAGAATGCGACGTTGGCCTACCACGAGAAAAACGAAAATAAAAATAAAGATGCGCAAGCAAACTTTAGGTAAGTGGGAGAGAATGGTAGGCTATGGTGGGTATATACTATATAAAACCCCAGAACGCGACAGTGTTATCTGCTGCGCCTGGCAAACTTTTTTTCAGCTAGAGCCTATGTTGGTTTGACCATTTCTGTTACTGATAAGGCAATCGAAAGGGGGGAGAGATGAAGATTGACCCGTAAATACTGGGTACCGTTGCGTAACGCAATCCTTGTCGGTGGAGACGGGTGCTCTGACGCGTAATTAACCGGTGGGTAACTCGTCACTGTCTATGGGGAACAATTCAGCTGATTCCTTGATGCCAGCATGTAGATCGGATGAGTTGGGCCGTGTTATCGGCATGTTCAAACCGTAGAGCTGAGATGATTTGATGGAGTCGAGGCATCTTGATAGCATCATCGACTTTTGCCCTGTCGATCCTGGTGGACTCTGTTTATTTAGCCAGGTACCGTAAGAATCCTCCGGTCAGCTCGTAAGTAAGGTTGTTTCGGATACACAATTGCAACGCTGAGCAAGAGGTAAGCATGGATGATGGCTCGCGAGCTCGTTCTTTTATTGCAACACGATAAATACCACTTGAAGCTTTTGTGACTGTTGTATTGAGCCGTAGCCTTGTTGGAGTAGTGCGAGATTTACGTAGCACAGATCGTGTGCGACACATGGTTTCGGTTACCTTCGATCAATGTCCGAAAGCCCGAGACTTGGTGTGTCCTTGCAGTAAAAATAGCTGACGCTAAACTTAATCGTGCCAAGGCCGCTGAGTCAGTTGGTGTAGGGTAGTGTTCCAGAAATCACCATGAGAAGGAAGCGACATCAGATTCATAATATACAGGAAATAATACTGCAATGGAAATATCATAATGCTCTGTATGAACTTCGTCTTGCTTCTGTTTAACGTCATATAAAGTATTAAAGATTATCACCGTTTTCTGAGGTTGAGTATTTGTTTTCCTTCATACAGATATAAAAGACAGCGACAAAATGTCCAGTCCATCACAGCCTCACACCGATTCACTAGCAATCACGAGAATGTTCTCAACAAGAGATGAAATACATCATCATCTTGATGACGGAATATTAAAGCTGGTCTCTATTACTATCTACTCGTAGCAGCACTGAGCCACAAGCCTAGCTCAACTCCAATACGCGCTCCTTGGTCAATCATGCTGAGGTGACCAGCCTTATCGATAACGATAACCTCCCTGGCCTTCAACGCGTTCCCCAATCTGTGCGCGACTTCGACTGGGAGCCACTTATCATCAGCTCCCCAGATGATCTTGATTGGCAGCTTCGGCCCAACCTCCCCATATCTCGCCTCCACTTCCTCCGTGGATCTGGAATTGGCTTGGCACAATTCGCGAATGAACCCTCGTTTTCCACCTTCTCGCAGCCAAGGCTCTTTGAGCATCTGCATTGTCTTCTTTGGCAATTCGTAATATGCTGCATCGCTGATGTAACTCTCTAAAATTCCCTCAAAAGCTGTATCGGGGAGTTGTTCAAAGAGCTGGGGATTTTCAGCGATGACTTTGAAAAGAGGTTGGCCAAATGGTCCAATCGCGACAACATCGATGAGACAGAGACTTGCATATGGCAATTCGTGAAGAAGATATCCTCGTAGACTGACAAGGCCGGCGTTGTCGTGGGCGACGACGTGAGCCTTCTCATGAGTCCAATCGGCTTGCCAGGACCTGAAGAGCGCAGCAAACACCTCTGCCTGTCGCGCAAGGTTGCTATCATACTCTTCGATCGCGTTTGAGCTGGTCTTTGTTGGATCTAACTTTTTCTCTGCAGGTGTGTCGCCGAAACCAGGTCTGTCGAAGAGATACACGTGGAATTGACGTGACAGTGAGAGGGCGAAAGGGACCCAGACGCGAGATGACCAGGGAGTTCCGTGAATAAATATGAGAGGGGGAGATTTGGGATCACCCAATGAACCCCATTTCACATCATAGCTGTGTGTTGAAGTTTTGTAGTGAAAGCTTTGAGTCAAAGCTGTAGGGTCGTTTTGTGATGAGGTCATTATGAGATTTGAGTGAGTTTGAGTGTTGAAGTGTTCAAGTGCAGGGAAACGTGATGTGGATTGAGCGCAATGGGAATGGGAAATAAAGGAGAGTTGACATTCATCAAGGTTTCCAATTTATACCCAGCTGGTGGCCAATGTGATGGAGAATATGATGACATTTGAGTGAAATGGAGGGTGAGATAAGTGAGATGACGCCCCCGCGCCTTTATTTTGACGACTCACTCCAAACCTGCCTCGACGATTTTTGCAGCGAATGCTGTGAGTCAAACAGAAGTGAAAGCGGAACGGATTGACCCTAACCACTTATAGAGTATTTATACAACGACAGTAGTCAATTTTGGTGCAAAATATAATGTCATTTGAGTGAGAAAGAGGCAATTTTAATGGGCTTTTTCTGCTTCTGCCTCCGGATTCGCGCCCACCAGTCGCAGCTCAATGAATGGCGACGTCTCGGAGAAGTATCGCTTCGTGCCCTGAAGTTGCCAAAACCAACACGCTGCACCAAACAAGTCCATGTCCGCCACGTATGATCTAAGACCAGTCTCTTCCTCATTGTCATCATTGTACCCGACTTCAATCTCAATCCGAATGCGCTTCACCTCTTGGGCATGTCTTTGAGACATTGCAGCGACTCGTCGCGCTGCCTCATGTAGACTGATGTTCTCCGTACGCACCAGCACGGCGAGCAGATTATTCGTGTTCTCCAAAAACGTCTCCTTCTCATATGAGAAGATCTCGTTGAGCAACGAGCCAATCTTTTCGCAATGTTGCTGCATCTGACGAATGCGCGGGACGCTGTTATGCTCTTCGGAGAGAAAAGTACCCATAGCTAGCTCCACGAAGAGAACCGTGTAAATCATCCCCGAGTTCCGTAATTTGTGATCCGCATATTCTTCAACGGTCATGTTCTTGGCCTCGCTGTAGATCAGAGTATGAGACTTGCCAAAGTCCTTCATGGCTGCGCAGAACTTGCCCAGCCATATCTCGAAGCGCTTCTCGCTAATCCGTCGACCGCGGATATGCATGCGCATGGAAAGCTCGTGGATAGCTCCCAAAAGAAACGGATCTGTCTCCAAGTCCGACATCATCTCGCGGCACTGTTTATAAGCGAAGGGATCCTGCATTATACGCGCAGCGCATAAGATACCGTCTGCCAGCCGCCGTGGAGTGTCGCGTAGCTTCTGGAGGTCCCTGGCCAGACGTTGTCCCGTCGGAGTCGCCTGAATCGCTTTAAGGATGGCAGCGCTGTCGAAGGTGTCGTCGTTGACAAATTGAACGGTCATAAAACCCGTGGCAAGAAAGATTCCTTCGTCGTCAGCGTTCGGGTAGAGATAGGCGCACATGGACGCCGTCTCGTTGACGATGCCCTTGATGAGTTTCTCGGCGCCTAGTTGCTCGAGATGCGGATACAGCCATTGTCGAACTTGCTCGATGACCCAATCTGCTCTTGGGTGGACTTTGTGCGGAGATGGTGGTTTGTACAATTGTGTCAAGGGAATCAGAGCTTGAGGAGAACCATCGAACGATAGACTCATGAGACCATCATGTTCTTGGTACTTCCTCGAAGTTGGCCTTTCAACGGTTGCCATGTTGAACTTTTTGTAAGGTAGTATCTGGAGCTGTTGAGGCTGTCTTATGCGCCAAGAAGTCGAGCTGGATTCTCTCAAAGGAGGAGCAGCAGAGCTCTTTATATTGCATCAAAGAGGGGGTTCTAAGACATACATCAGGTTGAGACATTACGATAACGAACTTTCTACCCTAAAATATTGTATTAACAATAGGAAAGGTATAAAAATTTATTTCGTTTATATATTAAGATTTGTCCTTATGCTTCCGCCAGTGTTTAAATCTTCTTCCAACCCTCCTGTAGCCTTTTATATTATTGAAGTGTTCGAAGGTCTGAGACGCCAGTGAATCTGGCGTAACGTCTGACAATCTAATTCACCGACACTGCATCGTGCATAAGCTCTACCACTTTAAATATGTGGCACCTCTCATGATCTCTTGATAAGGATGACGAGGCCGATAGGCAACCGGCCTTACAGTGGAAGAGGGATTCCTTCACCTTCTACTCTCTCCTCACACTTCTGTATAAGCTGCCCTTCTGCGGCACGGGACGAGACGCCGCGTACCACCCACTCGCGAAGGGTACAGTGCCCTCTGGGGGACAAGATACGTCTGACGAGGTTATCCATCTTCGTGTACTGCCAGGAGGCGTAGGGAATCAGGAAGATCCAAGGTATTAAAATATAATGGCGATGTCAATAGCCAAAATTCCCTGCTTACTCTAAGGCATAAGTATGGCGTTTTAATGCGGAAGGGTGAGATCACCCCACGCCTTTATTTTGACGCCTCATTCCAGGCACGAAAACCTGCTTCAATTGAGCACTGAATGATACAGCATTGAGTGGCAACCCTCACTCACTATAGCTACATTTATGTTTTTTTCTGTATTGAAGAGTAACAAGAATAAAGGTATTTCAATATTTCTGACCTAAATCCGAGAACGTTATTGATTTAATGTGTTTTGGCTGTCTTGGCATTTCTGGGCGCGATTGATGATGTAACACGCGCCCTTCAATTGACATTAAGGATAAGCATCTTCATAGCGACCAACTCTCTCTCCCCTTCCATATCTCTTACTACACCACCATATCATAAAAAGGGCGCATGATATCATATCATTACTGAGTACTGAAATACTCTGGCTGCGACGACATCATGTCGACGACTACAGCCGTCCAGCTCGAAGCCTACGGCAACGGCACAACCTACGAACCCAACGCCACCTCAACTCTTCGCCCAACAAGAGCCGGCCTCGCTGAAAATGCCTCAATAAACAATCCAGAGTCTGATGACCCAGCGCTCGAAGCTTCACGCATCGCTGATAGCACTGTCCCCGACGGTGGCTACGGCTGGGTTGTAATCGGTGCCTGCGCCGTCGTCGCATGGTGGGTTATTGGACTCAGCTACGTCTGGGGTGTGTATCAAAATGCCCTCGTTGAGCGAAACGTCGGATCTCCTCTGGCTTTATCCTTCTGTGGCTCGTTATCACCAGCTTTGATGGCTACGGTCGGAATCATCGTGTCAAGAATGCTACGGACATTCGGGACACGCAAACTCAGCTCCGTTGGAATCATTCTCATGGCTCTTTCTCTCATTGGCGCGAGTTTCGTCACAGATCACCTCGTTGGATTGATCTTTCTCCCCGGTATTCCTCTCGGCCTTGGTATGGCTGGTTGCTTCATGTCTTTCTCCCTCGCTCCGGCGCAGTACTTCATGAAGAAGAGGGGATTGGCCAATGGTATCGTCTATGCTGGTGGTGGCTTTGGCGGCGCAATTATGAGCATCGCTACCAACTCGCTTATTGAGAAGCACAGCGTTGAGTGGGCTTTTCGCATCACTGGTATCTTGATCGCTGTTTCGGGTCTTCCAGCTGCGCTTCTGATCAAAGAGAGGACGCCATTAGCAAAAACTGGAATCGTTGACTGGAGACTCTTCCGACAACTCAACTTTGCCATTCTATTCTTTGCCGCTGGCATCGGTATCTTCCCTCTTCTCGTCCCACCTTATTTCCTTCCTCTGTACTCTCGATCTATGGGTCTAAGTACAAACACTGGCGCTGGACTCGTTGCGGGCTTCAGTTTTGCGTCCGCTGTTGGACGAATCATGAGTGGATATCTCTGTGATACCTTCGGGCCGTTGAATACACTTGCAGCCTTCTTTCTCGGCAACTCGCTCACTATGCTTGCCCTTTGGCCGGCTTCAACGACACTCGCGCCCTTGGCTGTTTTTGCAGTGCTCAATGGTTTGATGAATGGTGGATTCTTTTCTTCCATGCCGACTGTTGTTGGAAACGTCTTCGGATCTGCCAGGGTATCAACAGCGATGGGTATGGTGATTGTTGGCTGGGTAGCCGGTTATCTTTTCGTAAGTTCACATCTCACTCGCTTTCATCGATGATAAAGCCGGTCTAACAGTCACAGGGTTCTCCAATTGCTGGTTTCCTTCTTCAAGCACATGGAGGTGCAGATGAGGGGCTGGGTGCATACCGACCTGCTATGTTTTACGCTGGCTCTATGTCAGCTATTGCTACGGTTCTGACTGTTATTTTACGGTTGAGAATCAACAAGAAGTTGATGGCAAAGGTTTAGCCTGTCACTTAGAATACGGTTACACAAGAACAAGGATATAGATTATGGAGAAAGTCCCTGGCTCGCTGCAAAACGTCTGTAATAGTTTAGATGTATCCATAAAATAGATAGACAGAGTATGTCGCCTATGTAAAATACTGTATTTTTGCACTCCTGAAGGAAAAACAATAGCTTGCCTTTATTTACTCCAAGAGATATAAAACTTTACTATGTACATGAACTTATTTCTTCTCCTTCTTATTCGCGATACAAGTTGGACATCGGTCATTGTTCGTATACTTCACCGAAGTCGGGTAATGAACCCCGGTACAGCGACCATCCTTCTTATAGCCTTCGCACATTATCGTAGGCTGGTGAGTTGTTGTCAGAACGTAGAAGCAGACGCGGCACTTGATCACGTCTCGTTTGGTGGTGCACATCTCGGGGGAAGATTGCTGCACTAGGTATAATTTGACCGTTTATAATATGGGGCTTGTTTCAGACTGTAATGTTGCTAGGAAGGGTGTAATTTTTGAAGTTTAGGGCAGAGAAATTGAAGTTCTGGCGATATAATTTATAGTCCTCATCTGTCAGTGGATCATTGAGGAACACATCTTAGAACAGAGATATAAGCGTCATCTGATAAATTTCCATTGGGTCTCAATATGCTTCTCATTCATTCCCTCGATCTGCCTGTCGAGATATCGGATACAATCACTAATTATATTCATCTTATCACAGTTCTAAGCAAATGGCCAAACTTCTCAACGTGGCACTTGAAATCGGGTTGTATTAGTGAGTCACTGCATCAGTGTAGCTAATAACCAGCATCTTCCTGACTTATTCACTTCCATATATCTCCCCCTTTCGAGACTGATAACTACTGGGCTGAGCTTCGAGGCCTGCAAATAATACATTTGTCCTCTTTCTCCTTCCTGCAATGGCTGCACTGGTGAAATCTGTCAGCTGTCGATTTATGTTTTACCTTGGGTCAGGCAGCGGGGCCTCGTTCTAGATATCTCTGGCATAGTCGAAGGACATGCATTGTTCTCGTGATTTCCTTGCCGCAGGTTTTGCAAATCAACACCGTCCCCGGAATGGTACACATCCTGTTGAGAGACTTTTGAGCTTGAGCTCGATAATGGCTTAAATAACCAGGTATTGGGGAACTGATGGCATGGGAAAGTGGAGGCTCGGAGTGGTGCCCTCCTTCTAAATACCTTGACTGCCCTGCCAGCAGTGTGGTGGTGAATATATGAGGTGCTTCTTTCTGCACACTTGTGAGATGCACTTCTAGATATTGATCTAACTGTCTCGCGCTGAAGAATTGTTTATTCAACACAAGTAGCGGTCTAAGCTTTCTCACATGAGCTATTCACAACTGAAGAGACTTGAGAGTCGGCTCAGGTTATGTGGTGCATGTCTGCAACACCTGGAATAGTCTTCAGTAGTGTTACTTGGAGGTCTGTTACATTACGACCAGCGACTTTCGCATAGATAATCCAGATATGGTTCAATAACGGTATTTATTCTGCTAGCTGAGAGCTAACGCGCGGTATCCTACCCCTTGGTTCGATCCGCCAACCTGTTTCCTTTCACTTCTTATCCTTCTTCTTGCATTCAGGGCAGTGACTCTT
This sequence comes from Fusarium sp. NRRL 66894, assembly GCA_014824365.1. NCBI lineage: Eukaryota > Fungi > Ascomycota > Sordariomycetes > Hypocreales > Nectriaceae > Fusarium > Fusarium sp. NRRL 66894. The sequence goes on along the minus strand of JABEEQ010001872.1, from coordinate 3,579 downwards.
TAATAGCCACTTGTAATTCTCTGGGTAACTCATCCCGCTACAACCTTTCCCATCCTTGTAGCTCTTGCAAGGCTTAGGCGCGGCGTGTGTCCTCTTAATCACATAGAAGCATGTCCCGCACTTCTTGACCTCGACGTCAACTGTGCACATGTTTAGCGTTGGAAAAGTTGTGTAGTGGAGTGTGTGGTAGTGTGAGTGTTGGGTTGCTTGGAAATTGATGTCTTGGGACAATGAGGAGACCGTAGTGCTAGGTCCATGGTTCTCTTAAGTACTCAAACCGCCGCGCCAATGGCCGTGTGAATGTGTGGGAATGTTGCTTAGACATAGCGAATCACCATTTCAATGTACTGAATCAGTCATCTTGCGCCAAGGAGGCTCTTGAATAAGACATGTGAGAAGGGAAACTTTATCTTATGATTCACTGGGATAAGGTTATACGGTTGAGCATATAAACTTGAGGGATAAATAGAAGCTTTAACATCCAGCACAAATGCCAAACAAGCATACGAACAAATATCCTCCAGGGTCACAGCTCTCGTGGTAGTCGGCGCAATGACTGCAATGTCTCTTGTTGCGCCACCGATAGGTCTCTGGGTGATTCATCCCTGTGCAACCAGTCCCGTCCTTACAGCCCTTGCAATGTTTAGTTCTGCCGGATTTCCTCTTAATTTCTCTGTAACATGTTTTGCACTTGGAGATTTTGACGTTAGATGTGCACATGTTTGCTGTTAGAAGGGTTGCTCAGTGGAGTTGTAGAGTAGTGCGAGTATCAAGGTGCTTGGAAGGTGATTTGGGGAGAATGAGGTGGCCGTAATGTCGGATCTGTAGTCTACCTTAAGTACACATGTTATCACATCAGTGGCCGTCGTGAATGTTTGCCTTGGCAAAGAGAATCCGCATTATCAGGTACTGAATCAGTCATCGTACGCCAAGGAGGTGAATAACGCAGGCATGCAATGGAGGAAATCATGTCTTACCATTCACAGCAAGGAACGAGGCGATAATCACAGGCCCAGAGATCTCTGAGTCCTCTCAGGCTGTTTGATGTGTAACTGCAGCATCTGAAATGTTGTTTATTTTTGTTACTCAGAGAAGGGTTACATTGCGTCACGCAGACCTTTGTACAGCTATTCAAGATCTGTAAAAGCTGGAATTCCGTACCTTTGTCTTGCAGAGCTGAACATCCCTGACTTGGGCATATCTACGATTAAGTCATGTGGTTAGAAGCTTGCCTAGGCGCTTATCTCAGTTACGTGATGTCACGTTACCTTTGGTACAACTATCTTTCTCATGTCATTGTAGCTGTAGTCCCTGAACTTCAATTTGCTGTCTGGGCTAAGCTACCATACGACGCAAAAGCTTCCCGCTACTGGTCCTTGCCATCTTGGTTCAAGCTGCAGTTGCAGCATAAGGCTTAGGCTTTGTGCATTCGGGGCAGGCATCCGTATCCCTCTCCGATTCATCTCTTATTTCTGGCTTCTCTCCGCTGCACTTCCCCTTTTTCACCAGGCTCTCACATTTTGCATGAGAGTTTTCTGCGTCAAGGACATACCGGCACTTTTTGCACTTGACAATTCGTTTTGTCCACTGACACATCTTGAACGGAAACTCTATAGGTTAGCTAGTGTTTAAAGGTGTTATATAGGCTGGGTTTGGTTGACTTGGAGTATGTAGGTGTTAGGATTTACTTTGTGATCGCTTTAATTTATACCTTGGTTGCTTTGTGAATGTTTACTGACTAATGGCACAATGGAAGTGATTGAGATTGATTTGCAGAGGAGCTGTTTAATCTGCTGGTTCTAGCGTGGTGAAAAGCTGGTAAAAGGTAGTCGTGATGTTCTCGTTGGTTTTGTTCGGGTTGTGTGAAGATGGTTGATCTGAGGTTCCCATTCCCCCGTTTAATGCTCGAGCTTATATCTGCATTGTAGTTAGGAGTATTCGCATTCACAGGGCCAAGGGAGCTGAATCAAGACACCAAGTGACCCGTGAATCTACCTCTGGGATAGTGATGCTTTGTTCGCAGCGCAAATGATCAGACGCAGCGACATGCTGTAATACGAGGCTCGAAAAATGTCCACTCATTGACTGTGTGATCACTGTCTCACTGTCGTTTATTTGAAGCCGACTGGACCGGTGAGAAGCTGGGTAGCTCACCGAGGATACAGCTGGAGGCCCAATTTCTTTGCTTTCACTTCATGCATCATGTGTTTGACTTCAGCTCCTGTTTATTTGTAAAATGGCGATACGTATTACAGTATTATACTCTGGAATCCTTTGTAATTTGGTTGATCCCCGGGCTTATGTTGCAGTTAGAAATGAGCAGTCGAGGCTTTTGCATCCTTACAGCTTACTAAACATCCGTATTTTGCATTTTAATACCCTTTACGAATTCTAGCTGCTGCTGTTGTCTTACCTTCCTCTTTTGCTTGCATTATTCCTTCTGAATAATTGCATCATAATTACCGGGGGCCGAGATAACGTCCATGATAAGCGAGTGCTCCAGACAAGCGAGTGCTCCAAAAATCCCTCAATCTACACTATCACTATTTAATCAGATATTTCTCAACAACCCAATATGCCACAGTCTTCAAATGAAGCTAAGATTATTCTTGCCCTTCAGGCCCTCCAGAATGACCCAAAATTAAGTCTTCGAAAGGCCGCAGCTATATATTATATTGACCGCTTTGCCTTGCGTCGCCGCCAGCAAGGCATTCTTTCAACATATAATACTCCTATAAAGTCACAGAAACTATCTAATCAGGAAGAGCAGATAATAGTCTAATTTATTTTAGACCTAGATTCGCAAGGATTTCCCTCAAGCCTATTATATGTAGAAGATATTACGAATTCTCTACTTACCAACCGCGACGCGCCACGCATCGGCAAGCGCTAGGCTCATAACTTCATCAAGCAATAACCAGAGCTAAAGACATATCCATCTTAGAGGTATAACTATAAGAGAGCTAAATACAAAGACCTAACTATTATTCATGGCTGGTTTTAGCTTATAGAGAATATAATCACAAAATACAGTATCTAATTAGATAATATCTAGAACTTTAATAAGACCGGCTTTATAATGGGCATAATTAAGCCCAGAATAATCATTATAAGCTCCTATAGGTAAGAAAGACTAAAGTAAGTATAGCCTAAAAACCGCAAATAGATTACTATAATTAAGGGGATTAATGCTAAAGGTTAATTAATCCTGCCGTTTATTATTAGTGCAGGCAAGGATTACCTTGCTAATTAGTACTAAGAATGTAACCTCCCTGGCGATTAGGTTATTATATTAAGCAAGAAAGGATAGACTGATAATAAGCTGGGTCTCGAGTGGCTAAAGCACTTTGATCAGGCTACAGCTAAGCGAACGAACAGTCGCTATCGCCTCTTAATCCTTAATGGTTATGAAAGTCACCACTCTATTAAATTCAAGGAATATTATAAGAAGAATAAGATTATTACGCTCTATATGCCTGCTTATGCCTCTTATCTACTTTAGCCTCTTAATATAAGGTACTTTAGGCCGCTAAAAAAGGCATATAGTTAATAAATAGAGCATCTAATTAGATACTCTAT
>JABEEQ010001867.1:0-18482 GCA_014824365.1 Fusarium sp. NRRL 66894 | reverse complement strand
AACCAATACAATATACTTATCTTTAACAAGGCATCATAGCTTCCCTGAAGCTATCGCGCTTTTTGCAACGAGGCTTCCATTCCCCTCTCTGTTTTGAAAAAATTGTTCAGAGGATGCACTACTAAACGCCATGACCTGTACCCGCCCAAATTGAATCATGAATTGCCCAACAATAGCTATTAAGCAACTATTGATTGACCTAATCCCAGGGTAGCTTGCTTGTTTTCTTGGCATAAGAATCAGAAGACAGGGGCCGCAAAAGGAGTTAGATCATGTTGCCCATATGCAAGCGTGGCAATGTTACTCATTATAGTGATAGACCTAGAAAGTTATTAGTGCCAGATATTGGTTGCAACAGAGAAATAACTGACCTTGTAATTGGGAAGGCCATATGGTTGCCAGCCTAATCGCTTAGCCATTTTGGCGAATCCCTCAGTCTCAATAAGATGATAGAAGGGGAAGGGAGGGAACATGGCACCATCGCGATGCACATCTGCCTTGACTAGGAGGGCAGTACCTCCAACTCCGTCAAGGGGAATGACCAGATTACGGTCACCACCTTCAACAGCTAGGTATGCCATGAGCATTCGATATGTAGGCATTTCGGCGTAGCCCTCGAGAAGAATTTCATCAGGACCCATCTTGGCAGCGAGCGCCAGCGCTGTCTCGCTATCTTGCCAGCTGTTGAAATCGTATGGCCGCTCTGCCATTTGCTTATGTTCCTCGTCGTAATATCGCTGGAAGCAGTTTGGGACAATGAGAGGCTTATCAAAGGAGGCGAGATCCTGGATCAGGGTTGTAGGGGTCTCAATAATGTCGGCATCTAGCCACAGGACCCAGGAGGTATCGGGGCCGAGAGTTGTGAACAATAGGGAATTCCGGGCCTTTGACATAACCTCGCGACGGGCCTTCTGATTTTTAAGCTTGTGGCGCTCGGCTTCATCCTGCGACACAATAGCAGGATCAAAATCTTGACGTAGAATGATAATGCTCTTGAATTTATCGCCCTCACGGCCATGCTTCTGCGTCTTGTGGATGTGTTCTTGGAGTTCGGTGGTAGCTTGATTGCCCTCCTTAGTCTTGGGAAGGATAAAACCCAAGGTGATAAGTTCATGGGGATAAGTCAAGCGCAAAAGATTGTCCCAGTAGCCAGGATAGAACCGAGACATGGGGGTCAGAATGAGGACATTTTCTCGGTTCGCGATGGGCGAGGTCGTAATCGTGACATTGTTAAGGTTGTAGTGCACAACGGGTGGTGGCTTGAGCGGTACGCCAGATCGGGATTTTGACTTTCGGTACGGTGAGGTCGGCGGCGAGAGATGATGCTCTGCTGTTATGGACTCGAATCGGCGAGCGGTGACGGATTTTCCCGACGGAGAGACGAGGAAGACGATGATGAAGATGCACAGAATCGCTCCGAGCGCGAGGGTCAAGGGATTCGTCTTCTTGAGACGAACCGCCCCCATGGGTCGGGCCATGAGAGTTGTATTAATGCGCCTGAGAGGCGAGGAAGTCTTCGAGTGAGTATCTGAGAGTATGCGACAGCACCAGCTATCGTGAGCAAGTCGAGGGCATCAAATTGAATGTTGAAGCCGGTTCAAGATGCGCCGTAAGGGACACCTCAAGAATAAGTGATAGGGGGTAGGTAGATTCGTGTAGACGGTTCAAATTTCAATTACAGCCTTTGAAGAGGCAAAAAGACAGACGAGAGAAAAAGAAGAAGCGGTCTTAGCAGATGAGACTGAGCGAAGGGGTAATATGACAGGAATACGAAGTGGTTCTCTGGCCTCCAACGGGATAATTAACTGAAGACACAGCTACTGAAGGGTTCAGTTGGCTGAGTCCCCAGAACAGGTCTAGCGCTGAGACCCGTCCCGTCGGTGAATTCTATCCATGCAGATACAAGACGGAGAGACCTGAACTCTGGAAAGTATCATCGTATCTGAGTACTAAGGTACCTATTAATTTGCTCATACGGCTGGAATCATTCGAAGATGAGTAAGAATTCAAGATTCTAATTCTTCGATATTGCTTTCATCCAGGGCCTTCTCGTCTGCATTTAGGCCTCTACGGCGAAGTGAAGTTAAAAAAGAGGCTTGGTCGAGGCCCTTCGGCAATGATCTTGTTATGATTAATTCAAACAATATGATACTTGATAATTATCGAATATTAGTCGTATTTGAGTCTCCTAAAATGCTTCAATCCTAATTGGTTCTATACGATTGCCCGAAATCCAACAATGTCATTATCATGTCGAGCATGCTTCCTCGTATTGTCGCACTAATAATAGAGGCTCCACCACGATTCAACGCCCAGATGTGGCTTGAAGCCTTGATTTGTGGCTCCCACCCATGACATCCAATCCTTCGCATGTGCGTAGGTAACCTTGGCCCAACTTTGTAAAGCAACACAGCCTCTCCTCTTCAGTTTTGACCTCAACTTACCGAATTCATCGCGGATTCTGCAAAGTTTCACAGCAAATATACGCAAATATGGCTGACAAGATGGATCGCGGTCTCGATGAGATCATCGCTGATACTGTACGTCTTTCTCATCTTCCTCTTATCCTCTCATACCGTCTCCCGCAGTTCATGGACGCGTCCCGTCTCGCATCAACCCATGCTGACTTTTTCTTTCACAGCGCGCCAATCGACCTCGCAACCACCGTGGCCAAGGTCGCCGACGTGAACCCCGTAACGACTACCCTCGCGATGGTGTTAGAAAGGTTGGTTTCTCCCTAAACGGCAACTCGGCCTCCATCATGAGTCTTTATTGACGTCGGCGGTGCAGGTTGACTTCCCTCGCCCTCCAATGATGCCAACTCGACCTGTACAACCCTCCTCGCAACTTGTCCTTTCGGTGCTCGGAGCTTTTGTCGATTGAACGGCTTTCCACTCTGAAAATCCCTTGCTGACCAGAGCATCCCTCCCACTTGCAGTCCGCTCGCGACGATTCACGAAACCTTGATAGGTCAGTCGACGTCATGCCCTTCTACTTCTCTCGCTTGCTAACTGTACACAGCGAATGGGTCCACGACCGATTCGAAGAGAACAGTAATACTTGAAACCCCTCCCTGACCAAGACGCCCTTTTGACACTTATCCAGACAACCGCCGAGCTCCTGCTCCTCGCCGCCGCCGCGAATCCCCAGACCAGTGAGTCGCACCGATCAACAATCGCGATCTCCCTAACCTTGTGCACAATAGGGAGTCCAAGGGCGCCAAGCTCAGAGTCGATAACATTCACTATGATCTCACTGAGGAAGACCTCGATGTAGGTGGCTCACATGACTGGAATCACTATACAGCATCTCATATGCATCTAGGAGCTATTTCGAAGAATTGGTCCTATCGTTCGCCTTCAGCTACGGTATGACCGCGCTGGGCGATCTGAGGGCACTGCTTACGTGACGTACGAACTGAAGGAGGACGCTCAGGAGGCGGTCAAACAGTTTGATGGCGCGAATGCCAATGGTGAGCCAAAGCCAGCTTGCCGAGTTGCGCAACCTGACTAACGGAAACCAGGTCAACCCATTCGATTGACTCTGCTACCCTCGCGAAACCCGTTTGATACTGCCGTTATGCCCGGCCGTCCATTGGCAGAGCGAATCTCAAGCCCGGGGGAACGAAGATCCCATTCTCCCCATCGCCGGTATGATGACGACGATGCTGCCCGCAGAGGAATTGATAGATATGTTCCCGGCCAGGGTCCTCGTCGCAGCCCAATGCCTAGACAGGGTGGTCGGGGCCGAGGTCAGGGTGGTCGTCGCCCTGGAGCTCGACGCGATGGTAGAGATGGAGGCAGAGATCAGGAGAGCGGACGCGGCGGACGAGGCAACCCTCGTGGAAAGAAGACACAGGAGGAGCTGGATGCAGAGATGGCAGATTACTTTGGCGGCGGTGACAACGCGCAGGCCGCAGAACCTGCTGACCAGCAAGATGCACCCCCCGCTCAAACACAGGCACCTGCGCAGACTCAAGCTCAAGCTGCGACCGACGATATTGACATGATCGAGTAGCTGTGTTGTCATGATACTTGACTTTAATATCTGTCATGTTCACAACTATGTACACCACCAGAATGTTTAGCGCCTTGCACCTAAAATCCCACCTTCGAAGTTGTCATTAATAATTTTTTCGTCTATACAAACAGTACACATGAAAAGAGAGGACGTTAACCCCCTTGTGTATTACGCCGGTTCCATGCATATGATAGTGATCCCTGCACTCGTTAGCAACCTTTCGATTGATATCCAACAAAAAGAAACTCATGGCAGAATGCCTACCCCTGTGAAGCCCAGGTTTCGGCCTGTGACAAGGCCGTTGAAGGACATGTCAACGTTGACGCTCATATTGAAGCTGATGCTGTTCCTATTGCTCGGTCTTCTCTGTGCCCCACTGACGTTGTGTCCATGCAACGTTGTCTGCTGATTGACAGTTCTGGCTCCATGCATCATGCCTCCGTTGTTCTGTGTCGATATCCAGCGAGTAGTCTCGCTTCGTGTTTGGGTGATTGTGAATGGAGACCCAGGAGTTGTTTTTACACCTCGATCTGTTGCTCTCCTCGATAGTTGCCGGGGAGGCAGCTCTTCCACGCTACCTTCTGAGTCTGAATCATAGTCTGAGGAGTCTTCATCTGATGTGTCTTCGTCGGATGATAGATATACACTCTCGGCATCGTTGGTGTCTTTGTCAGATGATGATTCGACTCTTTTCTGCTTCTGCTTTGGTTGATACGTCTTTACCGGTACTGTCGTATCCGCTTCTTCGATTTCGTCTGGCTGTCGAGGGGCTGAAGTTGAAATAGGCTCTGTTTTCTTGTCGTTATGTTCGTCTTGTGATGATCTGGTGGTTTTGGATGAGGATGCTGATGTCGTATCATGTTGACGTTGAGGAGAAGAAAACATGATGGGCTGTTAGTTGATGTAATCAATGGGATGGATGTGATCGATAAACTCGTTGGGTTGAGGTTGATAATGAATAGTTTGAATTACGGTTCAGCGACATTCTATAGCCTCCACTGTCTGTCAAAGGTTCGTCATCATGTGCTTTATGTCTTCAGAGGCGAATCGAATCGGGTCATGAATGGTTCCCCGCGACACAAGAAACAGGGTGGGATCCTTGAAGAGTGACGTCGACCTCACCACCAGAAACGACTTATCGCTGCATAGGCCTCGGTTCGCTTTGAGCTCCTGATTCTTTGGTTATCATGTCATTCGAGACCATTTTCACGTAGCTGGTGATTTTGAAAACCGTCGTGAGTATATAAACATTCAGTTGTTCACATTCGCTAATTTGCTGAGCTACTATATGTATGGATATCCAGGATGCGCATAGAGTGGACCATGTACTATGTAATAGCGCCCGTTAGAGATAACGGCGGGGATGGCCACTACTACTGACTGTCACTTTAAACTGTAATTCATCGATGCCTCAGTTGATCGATCGATACCTATGAAAGAACCTTATTGCGACAAGTACCACGCACGGCAAAGGCACTGTATCATTCATCGAAAGCCCCGCACCCACCTCTCTTCCAACTTCTACACTTTTCTAAATTCACGTAATAACCAGGCGATCTCAAACCTCGATTCAGCCTCAGCAAATCTCGCAGAATCTTGATAACTCTCCTCCAGACCATCCGCCCCTTTAATGATGAAATAGGTTGGCGTTGCGCCATAGTCTGCCACCGGTCCGGCATTGGCATCCACTCCTCTAGTGAAACTCTTGACAAGGTCTTCATTACCGCAAGGACAAGCTACTTGGAGGGCAGTTTTTCCTATGTATGCACCAAAAGGCCATGGTGTGGCTGTCCCCCCTACTAAGAATAGGCCCCCAGTTCTTTGAGGTTGTCATTTGTCACGTACTGGACTGTTGCCATTGGGACTCTTTAGTTGCGGAAACGGACTTCAGCACCGGAATAAGAAGCAATTGGACAACTGGTACGATGACATTCAGATCAAGATCTTCTGTAACGTAGTATGAATCCACAGAGTGATAGGAACTAATGATCATTTGAATCGGGATTCCATCACTTGAAGTTGCTTTGACGTCCAGACCATGACAGATGAGCAGCTCAGATGTCGAAAATCCAGTATGTTAGGTCTCATATGCCTTCAGGCCGATGCCGAATACAGTTATCCTAGTTACTAAGTCTTAAGCGATAAGCATTGGGTTCTACTCTGTAGAGAAGAAGTGCTTCTTCCAGTAACTCACCTACCCTAGTTCCCCGCGTTAATCCATCTCCATCACATATTTACCTCAAGCAAGCACATAACGCTCAACTTGAATTAGCTTATAAGATGTCTGCTATCTTGAAACCTCTACCCAAAATTGGACTGTTGTCCATTGGCGATATGGGCGTCGGCATTGCAAAACTACTGGTTGCCAGTGGTTTCACTGTTGCAACCAATATCTCCGGCAGAAGGTAACTGCTCAGTCACGCAAGGAGAATGAGAGGTCCGCTTACGGTTCCTCTAGCAAAGATACCATCGAACGAGCTCGAGATGCAAAAGTTGAACTCCTTGAGTCTGATGTTGATCTGGTCAGGCAGAGTTCCGTCATACTCTCTATTGTACCGCCTAGAGACGCAGAGGCAACAGCCACTCGTATTACAGATGCATTAGCAGGCTTAGAGACTACGAAAGAACTTTACTTTGTCGACCTCAATGCAGTTGCGCCTTCGACCGTCAAGGCCATTGCAGCATCCGTTAAGAGATCAAACCTGCCTATACAATTTGTCGACGGAAGCATTCTTGGGCATCCTCCCAAGAAGACGTCTGCTGATGCCGCAACAGATTCACTGAGCAGCAACGACTCTTCCGACTGGTACCGTCCTAGCATCCCTATATCAGGCTCAGATGGTTTCAAGTCGCTCCCTTTTGGAATGAACTTGATATCTGTTCTCAACATGAAGCAAATCTCTCCTGATATCGGCGCTGCAAGTGGTCTAAAAATGTGCTTTGCTTCCCTGTCAAAAGGTTTCACCGCCATTGCCACTCAATCGTTCACAACAGCACATAATCTTGGCGTCTTAGGCGCTCTCAAAGACGAGATTGGTACATTTTACCCAGCGATGCTTGCCAACGCTGAAAAGAGCGTTCCCGGCATGCCACCTAAGGCGTATCGCTGGGTGCGAGAGATGGAGGAGATTGCTCTCACTTTCAATGAGGAAGCGGGCTGGGATAAAGGGATGTTCATGGGTGCCGCGAGTGTCTATAAGGATATTGCTGAGAATGAAGTGCTTGGAAACGAGAAGATGGGTAAGAGGAAGAGGGGAACAACACTGGATGATGTCGCGGCAGCGGCAGCAGAAGGATTGCACAAGAAGCAAAGGCCACAATAAATAGAGACAGGGAGAACATCATACATATTGTATAGTGTCATCTCTAGTTATTCGGAGGGGTATTTATACATTCTTATAATACATTCAACAACCGCTAGTGAAGACCATCAACTCGGCGCTAGCCTATACAACGTAGATTCGAGAGTTAGGTACGTTGAGTTTCCAGTCGTTGTTGAACCCAGGTTTCGAAAACATGGAAGCATCGGATGAAGTTACAAAGATACCTACGTTAGAGAGAGCTCCGAAGTGATTCTCCAACAATCGTGCCTCAGGTTGAGATGTATTCGCATCAGTTTCAATCTCGACCTTGCTGGATGTTCCAAACACCACTCCAGGTTGTTTATTTCCGACTGGCTCGCCAGCAGAAGTATCTGTTGATGCAAAGAATTGGATTTTGGAACTCACAGGGACAAAGTTGCCCCCTTCCATAGCCTGGATGAACCTTTGCATCTCTTCTTCTTCAGATACAACGAAGTGAGTTTGCTCGGGGTCAAGCGACAGCAAACCCTTCTTTGCCCCCCAACCGCCGCCACCACTCACTGCGAACTGTTAGCGGATGAAAGCAGACACAGGGACTGTGGGGTTTGCATACAAACTTGATATAGTCGACCCCCTTGCCTATACAGGGCACCCAATTGATCAGATGTTAAAGCTGTTAGGTCCGTAATGCTTTGGCCATCAGCAAATGTTGCCTCGGGATCCGGATTGACATAGGGCGAGCTGCCCCCTGACTGAACAAAAGTCGGAGGTGTGATCATTGCCCAAATACCCATAGGAGACTGAACTAAGTTCGATTTGCTGGCATGGAGCTCATCCACTGCTGGCTCGAGCTCATTTGAAGCCGGAACTGATTCGTCTTCAATGTCGACTCGCCGTACAATATTACCGAAGCTCTCAGTTACCACACGGGGTTGAGTCAAAGGCACGAGGGGAGCCCAGATACCAAGGTCGTTGATTGACGGGAGCCTTTTCTGAAGAGGGATGGTTACTTTCTGCAAATGCTTTTTATCAGTTTGCTCAACAAGTTTTGGAGAGCCGGTTGACAAGTCGTAACGGCTAATGATAAGCGTCGAGGTTCTGTGGTTCTGAAAAGTGGTGTTGGTAAGAGGGATAGTGATATGCGGGCTGCCAAGGTTCATTGTTAGAGCTGACACCTTCCCGCCATCCGACCATTCCTTTGGGGGCGCTTCTGTCCATAGTCCTGGTAGGATAGCATCGAGGTTACCACGGAGGATAGATAACCCCTGAATGGGCTTGTTGTTCGGCACAGGCGGGGCAATGTGGTCAACAACAGCGCCCAGAGTATGGAACTCGCCGGTCTCATTAGAACCTGATAGCATGTCTGCAAACTCAGACATGAATTCACCCCTGCCTAGCCATTGCGCATACTGTGGAGTTGCGAGTATAACTGCTGCATCATGACGGCTAGGATTGGTGATGTTGATCTGAGATCTGACGGTTTGTAGTAGTTTTGAGGGATCCTTGAAGGGTTAGCAAAGTCGATAATTCTCTTCATTACAAACCTTACTTTGATCTTCGGACTCAGCTCAACAGTAAAGTAATCTGATTGTTTACTTGTTGAGTATGCCCTCCTAGTTGTGGTCGAAGTGCGACTGCAACGACGGCTCACAGGAGCTCTCAATGCGAGCCGCAAGGCCATTGGGACGGAAGTCGAATACTGGTTACACCAAATATTCCAGGTTGCAGTAGATGTTTTCAGAATGTCCTTTGAAGTAGCTTCTTCTCAACTCATTGCATAGGGAGGTACCTAGTCTAAGACGACATCCAGCTCAGGCACTTCACATCGCCGGGTGAGCTCTTGTGGCTGGAGAACTGCTGCGCCACACTCTGTAGAGTCAACTGAAACATGGTGGTCCGATATCGTTGGTGTAAGAAGGGAGTCATCAGGATAACGATCAGTATGTTATGATGATCAACACTTATCAATCAATTCATGGGTCATATGCGCCGCGTTTACATTATTCCAATACTTCTATGTGGTTTGATAGGGTATTTCTGAATGATATCAATGTTAATGCTGCTACGCCACACTTTCCAGGCTCTTTCTGTACCCCTCCATGAACTAAAAGTTATCCCCCACCATCAGAAGCGGGTGACTCAATCTTCGAAATTACAGTGCTGTAGTTGGTAAGAGTCACACAACATCTGCCTATATCAATTCGAGGTGCAGGTTATTGCTTGAAGCCCTAAATCTACGGGCTTCATTCAGTCATCTCCGGCACGACGTTTAGACTCGCGGTTCGAGCACTGAGGGTGCGATCTGTTTCCCCAAGAGCAAGCCGACCCTTAACAACCACGCGAGTAAATATGGCGACCAACAGTGGCCGAGGAAACCCAAGTTTGTCACAGCCCGCCGGATACATAATTTGATACTAATCATAACATCATAGTCGCCGCCAGCGAGGGCATTCAGGACGCTACCAGCACCCCTCCAGCCGTTCCCGCCGCGGAGAAGAAGGAGATCGTTGAGTCTGCTACCAGCGCACATGCTACAGGTCAGGATGCCGGCGCAGCTGCCGCCGCCGGTGCGCCCAAGGTGAAGACTGAGAAGGAGTGTATGTACTACGCAGTCCATTGATACGATTCAATGCATCCCCTGACATAGTTCCGCAGTGGAAAAAGAGCGAAAAAAGGCCGAGAAACAGGCTAAGTTCGAGGCAAAGAAGCAAAAGGCTGCTGCCACCGCTCCCAAAGCTGCCAAAGAAAAGAAGCCTAAGGAAAAGAAGGTCGAGGAGGAGCCTCTCCCCGAATATGTCGAAGACACTCCCGAAGGCGAGAAGAAGCGAATTCGATCATTTGAAGACCCCCATTTCAAGGCCTACAACCCTATTGCCGTCGAGTCTGCATGGTATAGCTGGTGGGAGAAGGAGGGTTTCTTCAAGCCTGAGTTCAAGCCCGATGGAAGCATCAAGGACGAGGGCAAATTCGTCATTGTTCACCCTCCCCCCAATGTTACTGGTGCTCTGCACATGGGACACGCTCTTGGTGACTCCCTTCAGGATCTCATGATTAGATGGAACCGCATGCAAGGCAAAACTACTCTGTGGTTGCCCGGATGCGACCACGCTGGTATCTCTACGCAGAGCGTTGTTGAGAACATGCTTTGGAGAAAGGAGGGCAAGACAAGACATGACCTCGGCCGTGAGGAATTCGTTAACACTGTCTGGAAGTGGAAAGATGAATACCACAAACGCATCAACAAGGCCCTGACCAGTCTGGGATCATCTTTTGACTGGAGCAGAGAGGGTACGTCAGCCCCGGACTTATTGGAGTAGGGAAATTGCTAATAGAGACCAGCTTTCACCATGGACAAGAACTTGTCTGCAGCCGTTACTGAGACCTGGGTCAAGCTCCACGAAGAGGGCACTATTTACCGAGCAAACCGACTTGTCAACTGGTGTACCAAGCTCAACACTGCACTTTCCAACCTCGAAGTCGTCAACAAGGAGTTGACTGGTCGTACCCTGCTCGAAGTCCCTGGATACGATAAGAAGGTCGAATTCGGCGTCATCGTCCACTTCAAGTACCCCATTGAAGGTTCCGATGAGCTTGTCGAAGTCGCCACCACCCGTATTGAGACTATGCTTGGTGATACCGGTATTGCTGTCCACCCCAAGGACGAGAGGTATAAGCACCTTATCGGAAAGACTGCCATCCACCCCTTTATCGAGGGCCGCAAGCTACCCATCATCGCCGACGAGTATGTCGACATGGAATTCGGTACCGGTGCCGTCAAGCTTACTCCAGCCCACGACCCTAACGATTTCACTCTCGGTCAGAAGCACGGCCTTGAGTTTATCAACATCTTGACCGACGATGGTCTTATGAACGAGAACACCGGTGCTTACAAGGGTCAGAAGCGATTCGATGTCCGTTACACTATCCAGGATGATCTCAAGGCCAAGGGTCTATATGTTGACAAGAAGGACAACGCCATGAAGGTCCCTCTGTGCGAAAAGTCCAAGGATATCATTGAGCCTCTTCTGAAACCCCAATGGTGGGTCCGCATGAAGGAACTTGCTGAGCCTGCCTTGGCTGTTGTTCGAGACGGGCGCATCAAGATCCGACCAGAGACTGCTGAGAAGAGCTACTTCCGATGGCTCGAGGACATTAACGACTGGTGCATCAGTCGGCAGCTCTGGTGGGGTCACCGATGTCCCGTCTACTACGCTAAGATCGAGGGCGGTGCCGGAGATATCCCTGAGGAGAAGCTGTGGTTTGCCGGCCGAACACGGGAGGAGGCTGAGGAGAAAGCCAAGGCTGCACTCCCTGGCAAGACATATACACTTGAGCAAGACGAGGATGTTCTCGACACATGGTTCTCTTCTGGACTCTGGCCCTTCAGCACCCTTGGCTGGCCCAACAAGACACATGACCTCCAAACTCTCTACCCTACAGAAGTCCTCGAGACAGGTTGGGATATTCTCTTCTTCTGGATTGCCAGAATGATCATGCTCGGTCTCAAGATGACGGGCGATATCCCGTTCAAGGAGGTCTACTGCCACAGTCTTGTTCGAGACTCTGAGGGCCGCAAGATGAGTAAGAGTCTGGGTAACGTCGTTGACCCCCTGGATGTCATCTCCGGTATCCAGCTGCAGTCTCTCCACGACAAGCTTCTGCAAGGTAACCTACACCCCAGCGAGGTCACAAAGGCCACCAAGTATCAGAAGACTGCCTTCCCTGAAGGTATCCCCCAGTGTGGTGCTGATGCTCTGCGGTTCACCATGGTCAACGCCACAACCGGTGGTGGTGATATCAACCTGGATGTCAAGATTATCCATGGATACCGCAAGTTCTGTAACAAGATCTTCCAGGCTACCAAGTACGTTCTGGGAAGTCTCCCCAAGGACTTCACTCCCTCGACGTCAGGAGTTGTCCGTGGCGAAACTCTTGCCGAGCGGTGGATTCTTCACAAGATGAACACCGCGGCCAAAGAGATCAACCGTGCTCTTGAGGATCGCGAGTTCTCCAAGTCAACATTGATCGTCTACCGCTACTGGTACAACGAGCTCTGCGATGTCTACATCGAGAACTCAAAGGCCATCATCCGTGACGGTACTCCAAAGGAGCGTGAGTCTGCTATCCAGACTCTCTACACTGCTCTCGAGGCCGCTCTCACTATGATCCACCCTTTTATGCCCTTCATTACTGAGGAGATGTGGCAACGAATGCCCCGACGACCTGAGGATCAGACCAAGTCTATTATGGTCGCAAAGTACCCCGTCTACCACCAGAAGCTTGATGACCCCGAGTCTGAGCGCGCTTACGAGCTTGTTCTAGGCTGCTCCAAGGCTGCTCGCTCATTAATGGCTGAGTACGCCCTCAAGGATGAGGCTGAGGGTAAGTGCCATAACCCTGTGATCCGTAGGCGCTTTTTACTGACTCATTCATAGTTATCATCCAGGCTTACAACGATACTGCTCTCACTACCGTTAAGGAGCAGGCCTCTTCTATCAAGACCTTGAGCGGTAAGGGTATCAAGGGAGTTGAGATCCTCAACCCCGATGCTACTAGACCCGCCGGGTGCGTCGCCTATCCTGTCTCAACTGAGGCCTCCGTTTTCCTTCACGTCAAGGGCCGCGTTGACCTCGATGCTGAGATCGCCAAGGCGCAGAAGAAGCTTGACAAGGCCAAGGGCAGCATCCAAAAACAGGAAAAGATTCTCAAGGACCCTGGCTACCTCGAGAAGGTCTCAGATGCCGTCCGCGAGACAGACGAGAAGAGATTGGCAGATGCTAAGCAAGAGCTTAACAGCTTCGAGGAGACTATCAAGCAGTTTGAGCAGCTGAAGCTGGAGTAGATAAGATAAGATAAAAGGAAGACTTGTGAAAGAGTATGTTCTTTGCAAAGTGTGTGTGCTTTAGATGTAGAAAAGAATTCAAGGGAGATGTGGAAGTGATGTTTATAAATGGGTTCACTCTGGCTTTCTTTCTTGTAGTTGATGGGACCAATTAATTTTCCATTTCAATGATTTTATTTCGCCTAAATTATTTTCCAGATCTGTTTCTACCAGCCTCCTTTCCCAAGC
Source organism: Fusarium sp. NRRL 66894 (assembly GCA_014824365.1). Lineage (NCBI taxonomy): Eukaryota > Fungi > Ascomycota > Sordariomycetes > Hypocreales > Nectriaceae > Fusarium > Fusarium sp. NRRL 66894. The sequence goes on along the minus strand of JABEEQ010001867.1, from coordinate 5,090 downwards.
CCTTCTTCCTTATCTTTCCTTGATCCTCCGCCATCACCACGTACTGGTTTTGACTGGGCAGCCTCATGTCTCTTCAACTCTTCTGGTACCTTGGAGATAGAGCTCTTGCTGAGGATTTGCTTGAGATCGTACATGGTATCAGCGTCCTCAGGACCGAGAAACGTAATGGCAACACCACTCTTGCCAGCACGACCTGTTCGGCCGATACGATGGGTGTAGCTATCGATTTTAGGGGCCATGTTGAAGTTGACGACGAGGGAGACATCGGGAACATCGATACCACGGCCAGCAAGATCAGTTGCGACGAGAACCTGTGTCGTGCCGTTGCGCACTGACTGGAGAGAAGCTTCTCGTTGTTCCTGAGTCTTGGAACCATGGAGTGTGGCAACGGTCCAACCCATCTGCTTGATATCGCGGGCGACAGCATCGCAGTTGCGCTTGATGTTGACAAAGACAATGATGGGTGGCGCAAAGTCATTCGAGGCAAGTATTTCCTGCAGACGCTTCTTGCGACGGTCCTCGCCTGGAATGAACTCGACGCGCTGCTCGACAGTGTCAACGGCTTCGCCTGCATTACCAATGGTGACGATGGCTGGACGGCGAAGGTACTTCTTCGCAATCTTTTCTACCTGGGGCGGCATAGTTGCTGTATACATCATAGTCTGTCTGTAACGATCGTTTCCACCCAAGTAACGCTTCATCTTTGTTGCGTCTTCGGCATCCTCCGTGTCCGGCTTCTCGTTGTTGACTGGTAGTGCTTCGAGAATCCTGTTAACAGGTTCTTCAAAACCCATATCAATCATACGATCTGCTTCATCCATGATGACATAGCAACATTGTGCTAGGACGAGCACTCGTCGATCGAGACAGTCGATAAGACGACCCGGTGTAGCAACAATGATCTCAGCACCATCGCGCATGTTGTATATTTGTTCCTCGATAGAGTGACCACCGACAATGCTCACAACGCGAAAGCCGAGAGGGCCAGCGAACTTCCTGGCTTCAGACTCAATCTGCTGCACCAGCTCTCGAGTCGGGGCCATGATGAGGGCGTAGGGGCCGTCGTTCTTATTGAACTCGTCAAGAGGCGGCAAATCAGAGATATATACCAACAGTGGTAGCAGGAAAGCAGCTGTCTTTCCGGAACCAGTGACAGCTACACCAATGAGATCGCGGGCTTGCAGCGCGATAGGAATTGCAGCTCGTTGAATGGGCGTCGGCTCCTTGTAGCCAACGTCCTCGACAATGTTGAGTAAGCGCTTGGGCAGATTCGATTCTTGCCAGCTGCGCATGGGGTTGGGAATCATACCGCCCTTTGTAGCGATTCCAAAGTCTTCTTTGAAAATGCGCCAATCCCGCTCGCGCATATCTGCCAAAGTCTTCTCAGACCATCGCTTGCCAAGTCCTGTTCGATCAGCTCGTTGTCTTGCTTTGTCGCGTGCTCGGAAGAAGTCTTCCATGATACCCTTTGCTCTCTCTTTTCCATTTTCTGGATCTCTCTGCTCTATCATTCGAGCTCGTTTGCGAGCTCGCTCCTCGGCTTCGTCGTCGAACTCTCCACCAACACCGGCGAAGGATCCATTATGGTTGACGGCCTGTCGAGTATATAAGGGATCGTTGTCGCGTGAGGTATCTTCATCGGCGTCCCACTCGAAATTAAACTTTTTCTCCGTTGTTCGCATTCGTTTCTTCTTCGCTGAAAAGTTGGACTGTTGGTTTACTTGGGGGCCCAGGTATCGTGATCGGAGGAGAGTGGCCTCAATATCCTCTGCAGACTGCTTATCCGCAGCCTGTTTATCTCCCTTTCGATTATCTCTTCCCCTCCCTCTCCCTCGCCCTTGGTCTCGATATCCATCTCGATCACGGCCATTCTCCTGATTCATAGCCTTGGGACCCGTCGGTACGCGCGATGATCCATTCGTGGCATCATTGTGCCTTGATGAGCCGTTTGATCTGGCGGCCCATTTTTGCTCTTCTTCTCGCCGTTTCTGGGCGTCTTCGGAAGCCTTGCGCTTCTGCTCGTCTTCCTCCTTCTTTGCCTTTTCTGCTGCTAGTCGCTCTCGTTCGGCCTTGGGGATGAACCTAGGCTTTGCGGCGGCGGCATCTGCAGCCTTCTTTTGCCGTAAGATTTCTTCGATATCGAGAGGCATTTTTGTGTGATGGAAGAAAAGAAACAAGACAGCAAGAGGTTATTACAAGATTTCTATTAGGCAGTCGCTCGCCACAAGTAGAAGTGATGACTGATGATTTGTTGTTGAATGATAGAGTTGACAAGGCTGAAGCAGTGTGGATTTAAGCTGCAGGTGATATGACCAATCATTGGCTGAGATACAGCAATGGGCCCACTTGCATAGGCGAGCTGGGGGTCTATCTGAAAACTTGGGGAGCGTAAGGTAGCCTTGAAGATTGGAGAGCTTCAAATTCGTGATCGTTCTTTCTATCTCTGGGGCATGCAGCTGATTGCTCTCCAGCCCGGCAGATCATAGCATATCATCATGGCATCAACATCACAGTTCATCGGGCTTGCGAAGTCGCTGCCCGCGCCCCTGCAGCGCTTCTTCGCCCGGTATCCTCCCGCCGCCATCCTCCCCGAAAACGCCCTAAAGACTCGATACCAGGAGGACAGGCCGAACCCTTTTCGCTTCTACAAGCACCCCGTGACAGGGAAATGGCAGGACCCTGTCTACTCGCAGCGTCGCCAGGCTGAGCTGGTCAAGATGGCCCGTGAGAACGGCGTCGAGGATCTGCTCCCAGAAACACGAAAGGGCACTGAGTACAAGCTGGCTCATCGGGTTGAGCATGGTTTGAGAGTCAAGGGTACTGGTGTGGGACAGAAGGTCAAGGGTCATATCCACGAACGACATATGATTGCAAAGTACGTGGACGGTCTCATCACAGCGACCACAGACTGGCTATGTGCTATGATGAGCATATAATAACAATGACTAACTATACTACAGGATGGAGACGAGAAGAAAAGCCATGTTGGATATGCCCAGTCTTATCAAGCGCTGGAAGAGGGTAAGATCAAAGATTTACTGCCATGATCGTCTAACGGAGCATGTCTTGCTAACTACACTGACAGGTGGGCAAATATGGTTGGACCAAGTTCCCCAAATAAACAAGGGGACGAGAGATGGAATGGCTGCTTTGGTGCGCCCTGTACATTCACCATGTATTTCTATGTACAACAGTATCAGCAACCGTCTTGTCGAAGAACGATTATGCATTCAAGATCCAGCCTCCTTTTCGTAAAAATCAAACCATCCAACTGCCATTGGGTCTGAAAGTTTTGAGACATGAATTCCCTATCTTCTACAGCAACTAATACTGATATGGCTCTCATTTCTCCACGCAACCTAGATATCTGGCATTTCACAATATCTCTACCCATCATCTGGTTATATGCGTATCACGTGATATCGAATATTGAAGCCTTCAACTTTTTAGTTGTCCAGAATTCACTTCATAAACGCACATCTACATAACTAAACCCCAGAGCATGGCCTCGTCACAGGCTGTAATTGCCTCATCAGAAGCGGCAACGCCTTACCAAGTCCTCAACCTCACACCCACGCTACTCGACACACAACATGATTCTACACCCCTCATAAAGCGCGCCTATCACCGGGCCCTCCTCCGTAACCACCCGGACAAACTCGCAAACTCAGATCCATCCACTGTTTGTTTCACAGTCGACCAAATCACAACTGCTCTCAACATCCTTTCCGACCCTTCTTGCCGGGCAGCTTACGATGCCGCTCTGCGGGTGTCTCGCCCGAGCGAGAAGAGAGATGGCGCTTTTCAGATAGGTGTGGAAAATGTTGATCTTGATGATCTGGCGTTTGACGAGGATCAGGAATGCTGGTACCGCCCGTGTCGCTGTGGGAATGAGCACAGCTATGAGTTTTGCGAAGCAGACCTGGAAGAAGTGTGTGATGAGGGGGAGCTTGTGGTTGGCTGTCTCGACTGTAGTTTGTGGCTTCGAGTTCACTTTGCTGTTATGGAGGACGAACAAGAATCACATCCTTCAAATAAAACTTCGAAAGATAAGAGTTGACCTTATGGCCTCCCCATAATCAGATTCCCGGTTGGACCAACTATGACATAGTATTCTTAACCGTACATATTTTGACAAGGGTACGAACTGTGCCGGGATTAACGACTTAAGAATCCAACCAACATTCAAGCAAGATACCTGGCACCACGACCTAGTGTTGTTGTTTGTATGCCAAGGGCCCAATTCAGCCTCTCCAACTGCGTCATCACTAGTCATATATTTCGTGTATTGAAAGTAATTTTAGTATTTTTATTGTCCAGACGGCCAACGCATTAACAGTCTAAAAGCAGAACGTAAAAGTGCTCTGTTGTAGACTCTCCTTGCCAGCCCGTTGGTGAAAAAGTCAGCCCTTCCATGGCCATTGTCTGTGTACTGAAACGATGCCGAAGCTCTTGATCAAAAACGAGGTCTTCCGTCCACACTCCGTAGACACCAGTCCACCTGACACCTGCATAGACAAATCACTAGTCGACTCCTTACTCGGCCTTAGGCTCCTCAGCCGGGGCAGCTGGCTCCTCAGTGGCGGCCGCAGGTGCGTCCTCCTTAGGAGCCTCGGCCTGACCAGCAGCGGAGGTCTCGGCCTCAGAGGAGGTCCAGAGGGTCTGTCACTGTGTTAGCTGTCATCGGAAACGTGAAAGGGAGCAATCCCGAAACTTACAAGGTTGTCACGGAGCAGTTGCATAATCAGTGTAGAGTCCTTGTAGCTCTCCTCGCTCAGAGTATCGAGTTCTGTTGAATGCGTGTCAGTATAACGTTGGTCAACAAAGAATAGTCCACGGGTCGTACCAGCAATAGCGTCGTCAAATGCCTGCTTGGCCAAGTGGCACGCCTGGTCAGGGGCGTTGAGGATTTCGTAGTAGAAAACGGAAAAGTTAAGTGCAAGACCCAGGCGGATAGGGTGGGTGGGAGGAAGCTCAGTCTGGGCAACCTCAGTAGCAGCCTTGTAGGCCTCGAGGGACTTGTCGGCAGAATCCTTGCGGCGGTCACCGATGGCGAACTCGGCGAGGTAACGGTGGTAGTCACCCTTCCT
>JABEEQ010001866.1:0-12526 GCA_014824365.1 Fusarium sp. NRRL 66894 | reverse complement strand
TGTGAGGAACAATGCATGACATGTCTCTCAAAGGCCGCGTTGAAAGACAAAGAGAGCAAAAAAGATCGACGTCGTAAAAAAAAGCGTTGTAACGCAGATCGATCGCCAAACTTTGACATCAACCGTTTGGCCAGCAAAGTGCCAGAGAGCATCCCATCACTTTCCTCTTCTGGAAGAGCAAGTCTGTTGGAATGTTCGTATTCTCATCGTCTTCGAGACGCCAAAAAATTCACTTCCCAGGGGTCCATCCAATGCAGGGGCAAAGGCCGAGAGGGCGTGGCGTACCCAGAAGCTTGTAGGAGGGAGACGATTGGCTGACAAGGGTTTCCCGGCCCGTGCTACGGTTGAAGAGGGTCCCCACTGCAGCGGGTCGAGAGGCGTCAAAAATAGAACTGAGAGTCTGAAGCTGGGTCTTGGTGAGGTCTTATCCCCACGGAGGCCGCGTGCCAGGGTAAACAGTCTATGTACCTACTCCGTACGGAGATGGTACGAGGGTGTCTTTTAAGACTTCAGAAGTAGGTAATCAGTGATATTCCAGTACTTCTGGGAGTGGTAGTGGTGTTGCTGGCATGTTAAAATGGTCATTAACTGATACTGTTGATCACAGGTCTCGATCATTCTATCATGACTAGCGCTTGACTGAGCATCTCTAAAACAGGGGACTTTTTATTGGCTTCCGCTGGGTGAGATTCACTCGCTCACTCACCTCACGCTGCCACATTGATGCATAATGGATGCCAAGCTTTTTCTATCAATGGTTTCCCCCAAAAGAAAAAAAAAATGTCAAGAGTCTCCCCCCATGATAATAGGATCCATCCCATGTCAATGTCATGGCTCCTTAGTTTCTTAGTCTTGTCTTAGTCCGAATAGAACCTCCACCCCCAGCCCTACTTTTACCCTTCTTTACCTTTACCTCCTTCTTTACCTTACATCACCTTAACCTCACATCTCTCCGTATCATCGGACCTTATTCAATTCCTTTGTTTCTTTCTTTTATCTTATCCCCATCATCGTCGCCTGTCCCTGAGTGACGCCATATTCTGATCGCTTCGCCCCTTTTGGCGCCTCGTCCATTCGCTCACGGGCCCTCCCGACTTAACTTCTTTTACGACATAGCGACTCTCGTTTACCAAGGGCTCTTTGTTTACGACGATTGATCTGTCAAGTGGCGCCTGACCTCGAGTATCTACATCTCTCCAGTTGCCCCTATAGTCTCTTCCTCAGCAGCTCTCGTCTTGTCTGCGATCCATCCTTTGAACCCCTGCGAATACGAGACTATCCCCAGTCCGAACCAGTCAATCTCAACTCTATACACGTGGCCGACAACAATAAAATCGGAGAGCTCGGAGAAACGTCGTCGCGCCATAGACTTCAGTGCCGTTAGACATTTGAGATAAGCTCCAACGTCTTCGCCCGTTGGCGGAGCTCTTGCGCCCGATATGGATTATACAGCCCACCTCTACGGTCGGCAGCAAGAAGAGGATACTGGCAAGCAATTGCTCGATCTTCTTCAAGAACCCTTCAGTGAACAGGTATATCCCGACGCTTGACATCGCAAACTCCTATCCCTGCTAACGCCGTCCTCCAGCTCCAAGCTGCCTCGCTGTACTCAGCTTTAGCCACCTCGATTCCCATCACAATCGGCATCGCCATCATCTTTTCGATCCTAAGACCATACCATCAGGCCATTTATGCCCCCAAGTTGAAACATGCCGACGAGAAGCACGTACCGCCCCCTATAGGAAAGGCCCCGTGGTCGTGGATCACGACATTATGGCAGACCAAGGAGGAGCAGCTTGTACCATTAATTGGCATGGATGCTACTGTCTTCCTGCGCTTCGTTCGCATGTGCCGTAATATGTTCCTTACCCTGTGTATCACTGGTGTTGGTATCCTACTCCCAATCAACGTGACAAAATGGCAAGAATACAAGGGAGCAAAAAACACCAACTGGGTTCTCAATATCACTCCTCTCAGTGTATGGGCTCCGGCAATTTGGTCCCAGGTCGTTATTGCCTGGTGCTTCAACTTCATCGTTATGGGCTTCCTTTGGTTCAACTATAACAAGGTACTTCAGCTTCGGCGCAAGTATTTCGAGAGCGAGGAGTACCAGAAGAGTCTTCACTCTCGAACTCTGATGGTAAGATAAGCAGAAGCTACCACCAGAAAATGGTTACTCACACAAGCTTGCAGGTATTTGACATCCCCAAGAAGGGCTGCTCCGACGAAGGTATCGCAAGAATCATTGATCAGATTGCCCCCAACTCATCCTTTGCTCGAACTGCCGTTGCTCGAAATGTTAAGGAACTTCCGGAGCTCATCACACAGCACGACCACGCCGTTCGCAAGCTTGAGCAAGTCTTGGCTAAGTACCTCAAGGACCCTAAGAACGTTCCAGCTGCTCGACCTATGTGCAAGCCCTCCAAAAAGGACCGATCATACGGAACTTATCCCCGAGGCCAAAAGGTGGATGCTATAGAATACTACACCCAGCGAATTCGTGACCTCGAGATTCAAATCAAAGAAGTACGCGCCACGGTCGACAAGCGAGGCTCGATGCCTTACGGTTTTGCCAGTTACGCGGATATAGCAGAGGCTCACGGCATCGCCTACGCTTGTCGCAAGAAGAAGCCTGTCGGTGCTACAGTCAGACTCGCACCTCGTCCCAATGATATCATCTGGGAGAACATGCCTCTGTACAGCAGCACCCGAGGACGAAGACGCTGGGTCAACAACTTCTGGATTACTCTCCTGACCCTTGTATGGATTGTTCCTAATCTTGGTATTGCCATCTTCCTCGTCAACTTGCAGAATCTGGGCAAAGTGTGGCCCGCTTTCAGAACCGAGCTCGCCGCTCATCCCAAGGTCTGGGGTGCTATTCAGGGTGTCCTCTCTCCGGCGATCATGTCTCTGACATATCTTGTTCTTCCCATGATCTTCCGTCGACTCTCTGTCAAGGCCGGTGATCAGACCAAGACTGGACGCGAGAGACACGTCTTGGCCAAGTTATACTTCTTCTTCGTCTTCAACAACCTTTTCATCTTCTCCATCTTCAGTGTCATCTGGACTTTCGTGTCCAACGTTGTCAAGGATACGACTGGAGAGGTAAAGGAGGATGTTTGGGAGTCTATCAAGAAGAACAACATTGCGTCCGCCATGTTCGAGGCTCTTTGTAACACTAGCCCGTTCTGGGTGACTTATCTGCTCCAGCGTCAACTTGGTGCGGCTATTGACCTTGCCCAACTTTGGCCGCTTGTGCAAGCCTTCTTCCTCAAGAAGTTCTCAAGCCCAACACCCCGAGAGCTTATTGAGCTCACTGCCCCCCCACCTTTCGAATACGCCAGTTACTACAACTACTTCCTTTACTACGCTACAGTCACCATGTGCTTTGCCGGTATCCAGCCTCTGGTCCTGCCGGCAACAGCTCTTTACTTCCTCATCGACTCGTGGCTCAAGAAGTACCTTCTCCTCTACCGCTTTGTCACCAAGACTGAATCCGGCGGAATGTTCTGGCGCGTCATCTTCAATCGTTTCATCTTCGCAACTATGCTTTCCAACCTGGTCGTCATGCTGACTTGCTGGGTTCGTGGCAACCAGTCGACACACATTGAATTCTTCAGTTTGGTACCGCTGCCATTTATCATGATCATTTTCAAGATTTATTGCAACCGCGCCTTTAACAACAAAATCACCTACTATAGTATTGTAGACGTTACCAAGACTCCCGAGAACGGAGTTGATCCCAAGGACAACCGTATGCGAAGTGAGCGGTTGGCGAACCGTTTCGGCCACCCTGCACTTTACCGACCTCTGATCACTCCCATGGTTCATTCGAGCGCGCAGAACCTTCTACCTGCTATCTACAAGGGTCGTCTGAGTGATGGTAGAGATGTCGATTCGGGTGATATGATGACTGTGAGTGGTTACTCGGACATGGTTTCGCTCGATCCTATGCAGAAAGGACGACCAGGCAAGAGTGCCAATAACGTTCCCGGTTTCGAGTTCGTGTCAGATGGCCAGATGGACTTCGAGTATTATAAAAACCGAGCCGAGTTCGCAGAGGACCATGGTGGAGGCGAGATCTACGGTCGACCTGGAGAAATTGGTCGCCCTGGTACACCTGGATCGGTCGATGGCAGCGATTTCTCACGACCCGGCACACCTGTAGGCCGGACTGGTTCTCCTTTTGCGGGTGGAGCAGCTCAGCAGCAACGTCTCATGTCTCTTGCTAGCAATACGAGCGGTGACACTAGCTACTCAGCGTACCGACCAGGCGGTGCTCCCAACACTGGATTCACACAGCAAATGACCTTAGGCACAGAGCCCCCCGCTCGTGGCCGCAGTCCCTTGTACTCTCAGAACAACGGAAGCTCATCGGGTCTCGGACTAATCTCGAACGCTGCGGCTCCCGCGTACAGCAATCTCAGCACGCCAGGCCGCATGACGCCTGTGCAATCACCCGGGCCTTCAGTCGGCGCTATGGGCGGCGGTCCTCAAGGCTACAGCGGTCTTGCACAGAACGAAGAACCTTCATACGATTACTTCCGCGGTAATAACCGCGCGAGAAGAAACCCCGGCGAGGGATGGTAGAGACGTTCCGAAATGGAGACAGTTTCATTGCATAAAATTTGCGAGGCGTTTGGGTAGATTGGGACAGGTCCTTGACGACCTTTTTGAATTGAATTCTGGAATGAGGTGGACTGATGTGAGACGATTCGGGCACACCTCCAAGAAGAATAGAATACTTTGGATTATAGCTTTTAATGCACAATAGCCCTTGCTATTTCATAACGGGAATATGATTACTTTCCTGAAGAGGCATTTACTTTGTATCGATCATTGTGCTAGAGTCTAAAGACTTGGCCTTGTGCTGATCTCAAGGCTTGAGTGACATGGGTATGTCCCAGATCTCGTTTCATCCCTGAAGGGTCTTTTGGGTCGAGGTCTCCTAGAGGTCCGGCAGTTTCGGGATCCGACACGGCCTTCCCGGAGAACCGTAAATTCCGGAGTCACTTGCTTGTCGTTCACTGTCATGAATCTTCAATTATCGTTGACGGGCTCGAGCCATTAAGACCCTGTCCCAAGTTCCAGTGCCACAGAGTCTCGTTTCTCGAAAATTTGGTCGAAACGTCCATCGAGTGGTCATTATTCACGGCTGGTATCTTGGCATTCAGGTTACGACTCGTCGGTCATTATCCCCGTCTCATGCAACCGTCTGAGATACGTCGCCAAATCGTCTCTCAGCCCCTCAATGATCTTATCTTCCACAATACCATCATTCCATGTAATACCCATCGTCAAAGGACCGTTCTTGACACTTGCAACACTAATACTCATCGGGTCACTCGAGACCATGACGCCATTTGTAAAGAGCATACGATGAATACTCCTCTTGCCCGCATCCTCAGTAGGAGCTGGAAGAGTGCCAACGTTGCTAACTTCCCACGATCGAGGTCGCGGTTGGCCATCCTTCTTCCGTAGAAGTGCTTGCCAATCGGTGATGGTCGAGAGTATCTGCATGTCATCGTCCACAGGGATTGTAGATGTCTTTTTCTTGAGCTCATCCTTAACTTTCCTTGCGTAGCTCCAGATAAGATCGTTGATCTCATTACCCTTTGCAGCTTGAAAGGCAGCCACTGCTGATGAAGAGTGCTCATGTGACATGCCGGTAACAGCACCGAAGAGTGCGTCTTTGGTGGCAGGGTCAGCATTGGGTGATATGTAGGGACGCATGCTTATGGGTGTTGAGGAGATGAAGGCTGGGGCGGTTGGAATACGTCTTGAGAGCGATGCAAGGACAAGGGCATGCAGAAAACCCGTCATAGAAGTCCCGTGAGCGCGCGACTCTTTTAGGGCGGTTAATACGACGACTGGTGGTATATCCAAGGTAATCAAGCGAGTCTTGTGGCGATTGAAGTCAATAGGTTCACCAGCCCATATCTTTGGCGGAGCAGGAGTAAGAAACCAAGGTCGGTATCGTTTCCAAAGAAGAGTAGCTCGGCCAGACAGTGTCGACGTATAGTCGATGACCTTCTCTTGTGGTTCAGGGAGCACTGGTGGTTCGGGAAAGGACAGGACTTCTGGAGCTGACGGGTTCACAGGCAGAGCGTTCAGTTGGGCGAGCAGTTTCTCATGAAAATGCCTTCCACCCATGCCGTCCATAAGAGAGTGGTGAAAGGCAAATACAACGTTCTCGATGAAAGGAGCTCCGTTGCCTTCTCTGACACCGGACGGTCTGCCAACCACAACCCGCCACGGAGGCCTCGTCTCAATATCCGGCCAGAACTGGTCATGCAGTTCGCAATGTAAGTCATTCAAACACTTATCATAATCCTCTCCAGGGCCCCAAGTGCGAAATTCCACGAAATCGCTCAGTCTCATCTCAGGCACGTGTGTAAAGTAGGCCTCGATGTTGCCTTCTCCTTGGATGCCTACCCGGAGCATAGGGTTCTTACTGGCGAGATTTGCTATGGCAGCGAGGATGGCCTGATCTGGAGATGTGTTTGGAGGGACATCATAATGCGCTGATATTATAACGCAGCGATATAGGCCCATCAGGTGATATGCAGCAGAGCCAGTCTCTCTGAAAGTTGATCAGCAAGTGTTGATGAGGGTAGCATGGTTGACTTACAGGATACCTAGACGGCGAGCAGTACGGATCTCAGGGCTGTTTGTCATTGTGACCATTAATTTGAACGAAGTTAAGATGGCCAGCTGTAGTGTTTTGCGAAAACTTGGTATGTTATTTCTCCTCAGTTTGACAGCAACCAACAAGTCACACAATCCCAGGTGTCGTCATATCACTGATAGAATAGGAAGGAGGAACGAAACAAGACGATCTGGGATGAACTAGGGTAGCTACTTTATTCCGTCTCACATCAGCATTTGGGTTGCATCCATATTCGATAGAGATATCAGAATAGGTCCATTGTAGAAATATAAACTTGAGGTACCTATTTTGATCACTCTCGATTGTTAGAAAAGGGTTGAGATGTAAACTAATCAAGCTTGTGCCAACTTGCCGTGGTAGGCATCAACAATGAGCTTTTAAAGTTAATTAGCTTAAGCTATTAGTGATAGGGCTGAGTTGACAGCAAAGCAAGCTGCCCAACCATACTTCAAGCAGATGAACTAAAGGAAATCTAACAAGCCCTAGCAGATGTTAAGATTGATAAGCTTCTCATCCGAGCCAGACCATAATCGTCAAGGTCGAGTTATTATTGTGACACTTGCGGGAGCTGTAAATTGGTGATGCGCGGTAACGGTGAGACGTGGTCGGTGGAACGGTGACCCCCACCGTTAATGACGGGACGGGACACTATGACAGGCCCCCCATGCTCGGCCATTTTCTGTAGCCTCCAACGCGTTTAAACCACGACTCGACAAAAACATTTGATCAATCATCTTTTGCGCGCGCTGTTGATGTTTTTCTTCGCGACTGTACAAGATACCCGACCCCCAGCTGTACAACCATCCACTTGTCATACCCAGACATATCGTTACGACTATCACATCCGAGCGACCATATTACCATACAATATCCAAATACTCTTAGTCGCCATCGCGATGCAATGAACGCGCTGCCCACGACGACAAACAATGTGCTATCGACCTCACCATAACTACATATAATCACACCCAATTGTATCACCGATGGATCGCGACAAGAGCTCGCTGGCCGAGCGGCCCAGTCAGCTTATTGTGAAGCAATCCGGAAGGAAACCTCTTTTCGCAAGCAACATCCCGCGGGGAACCGACAGGAACAAAGAGAATGATCAAGCGCAACAGAACAATTCGAGGCTTGGCTCTAGTATACAAAGCAATGGGTTCGCGCGATCGACAAATTCGGATCTCGACAGGCGAGGAAGCGTCGGTAGTCTTGGATCGCGCGACAGCAAATTACCTACACCGGGATTTTCCTCCTCCACTCGAAAACGACTCTCCATGTCCGAGGCTTTCCGCATCGCTGCAAAGGAAGTTGAGGATGATAGCGATGGAACACAACCGGTTGATGCGTCGCCTAGTCCAGCACCTCGAGTCTGGCGTGAGCGACACGAAGGAGAAGGAAACCAGATGCGGCAGATGTTAAGTCATGATCACCTGGACACGAAGGCACCAAGTCGACCGTTCTCTCGAGGGTCAATTGCATCGAGAATACCCGAAATAAAGAAATCGCCAGACAAGACCGAATCGCCGCGACGACGAAACTTTTATGGCAAGTCCAGAGCAGGACTTTCCTTTACGCCTAGAGAGCCAACCCAGGAGAGCAATACGCCTGTACCCGCACCTCCAACTACGGCTATCAATGTGATAAGACCTGACAGTCGACCTAGTAGTGCTGCTAGGCTACGAATGGGCTCGCACTCGTTGAGACAGATGCCTTCGAAAGACGACCTGACGAAACAAGGACGAATTCCAGCTCTAGTCCCTGGTATTGAAGAATTGTATCCGTCGATAGAGGGCCCAGAAGCTCAAAACGAGCCAGCCAACTCACATCCAGCTGGGCCAGCATCCCCTGAGAAGAGTTTCGCATGGCAGGTGGATGACGACTTCACGGCTGGAGAATTACAAGTTTCGGATAGCCCAAGGATTCGCATGGGTGCGCGTCCGTTCGCAAATCGCATTCACTTCGATGAAGGTAGTGAAATCGACATCAACTCACGGACGAGGGTGGCGCCGCCTGGAGCGAGGAATACTAAGCTTGACGAGATTCGGTCGCGAGAGGTTAAGACAGGAAGCGATATTCCTCTTGAACCGCCACGGCCACATAATACCAAAATAGACGAGATACGTGAGCGTGAGGAAAAGGTCGAACATCAAATACCCATACCCGATCGAAACGCGCCGAGACCTCGAAATACCAAATTGGACGACATACGACAGCGGGAGGTTAACGGCATACCCAGGAGGTCAATGGCATCAATTAAGTTAGAAGAGATTCGTGAGCACAATGCAATGAGTCGCTCACGCTCTCCAGAAGATCGACCCAGGACGAGCCGAGGGATGGTCCCAGAGACAAAAACGACGAGTGAAATCGAACCGGAAGAGCCGTCGCCTCGACCTAGGTCTGCTTTTGAAGGGGCTGGTGTAAGTATCCCCGACACGCCTGTGACAGTGTTCAAGTCGCGACGCGAGAGCGCAGAATCGGACCACCCTAGGGAGGATGGTGACTCAAAGGACGAGATAAGTCGTGCGCGACCAGGTCTGTCACACACACGTACTGACTCCCGAGACTTACTACGACGCCTGGCCCGGGCTGCCAGTTCCAGTCCCGCGCCAGAACCTGAGCCGCGACAGGTGGCCGACAGTGACAAATCCGCTCCGTTGCCCCTGGAATCCAAGCCTGACTCTGCTTCTGCAATTCCTCAACCTGCAACCAGCAATGGCTACCGAAATCGTCAACATCGCTCTAACAGAGATTTCAGTCCCAAACCTACTGTTGCATTTACTGGTCTGTCTCGAAGTCGTTCTACGGAATCTGTTAAGAGTAAGAAATCCATGAATTCGGAGGCAGATCCCACGGACCGCATTAAGGCGGAGGCCAATCTGTTTGCGCCTGGCGATAATCACTCTGAGAAAGGCTCTATGAAGGCTCCGTCTCCAGAGCCTGATACCGACGATGAAAAGGAACTCGATGCGACACCGCGACCGACAAAACCGGATCCATTGACCATGCCCACGCCAAAGGTCACGGGCGCATACGTGGAAACACCAGCGACGGTCAAGGTGGAAAAAATTGAAGTGAAAGACAAACAAGAAAAGCCAAAAAGGGAAGAAAGACCGTTGCGACAAAGATCTGCATCGTTCCGTGATAAAAGGACAGATCGTGCTATGAGTGGTAGCGATAGGGACACAGCATCAGACCCGGGGACAGACGACAAACTGAGCACCAAGACTTCGTCAAGTGGGGTGAGAAGACGGCGCACTCGTTCTCTTTCACGGCGCCGAGGAACACTGAAAAACTCGGCCAAGCTTCCAACAGTCAAAGACGACCTAAAAGAACTTCAACGTACACATCACATCGAGGACTCGACGTTGGATGACCTTGAAGAGGTTCTGCTCGGTCGCAAAGCCCCATCTCAAGAAGTTGAGGCTCTCCTTGATAAACTACCCGAGAATCCGTCACTTGATGACGATGTCGACTTTGACTTGGAACTTGATACGAAACTGAACACACGAACCAACCAAATCGATCCTCAGAACAACGACAACTCTGATCTGGATCGACTCACCCGCATGAACAATACCCTCAAGAACAGCCTATTCGGAATCCATACCGCAGCAAGGGGTATTGAACGTCTTTCTGATCAAGTCAGTACCAAGAATAAGGCAGCCCAGAACAAAGCGGCTGAAGAGAAGTCGGCTGAGCTCAAGACACCTAAAGAGGAGCCAACTGAGAAGAACCTCCTTGACATCGTCAAACCCGAGCCGCTGCCGGAAAAGATGGCCACCCTTCCCGACAGCCACGGCGCTAGCACCGCCTTCATCACGCATTCCGACGGCAAGACGGTGTCTTACGTTTCACTACCTATTCCACAACTCTTCCACCGCAAACCATCCTTCCGCTTCACACTGCTTGGTCTTCTTCTTTTCCTCTTTGGCCTTTGGTATGCTCTTGAGTCTACTATGTGCCTCGCCTTCTGCCGTCCAATCAGCTGCAGCAATCCTCCCTGTGTCTGGTCCGTCGATGATCCTACCTTTGGAAATGCTATTCCTGTGAAGCTTGACCAGTGGACTACTGGCGGTCGTGGTCGCATCTTAGCTGGACAACTCAAGGAAGAAGTGGATGACTGGTTTGCCGACATGAAGGACGTCTGGTACAATCGCGAAATCACCGACATTGACATTCACGGGCTCTCGTTCGAGCAGAAGCGTCAGCATCGTCGACGTCTCCGCAAGAAGGGCCTTATGAAGCGTCGCATACAGACACCTGAGGAGCGGGCAAGACTGGAGGCTTGGAAACGAGCACGTGAGGAGGAGGAACGGCAGAAGGAAGCGAGAGAGATGGGCTATGAGATTCGAGTTGACGACGATGAGACTGTCGGAGGAGATACCAGGGTTTGGTGAATTATGCGTCTACAATGGTCAGAGTGGTGGTTCGATACGGGCACAAAGGGGCAGTTAACGTTGCTATGAAATGCATATCGGAGCGGGCGTTCAAAGATACATTATTGCACTCTTCAAGTAGTAATGATAATAGATGGTAGTGATATTCTCAGATGGTATCAACCTCGTGCCCATATATAAAGAATTCGGGGCATATCCGCAATGCATTTTCCATATCCCAACGCCATGCGCCTGCAAATACCGGCTCTTAATCGTCAATACCACCCCACTCATCATCTTCCTCCATCTCATCACCACTAGCAGCCTGAACCCACGGCAACCTCTCATCCTCGTAGCTCTCAGCAGCGCGAGCCCTCACAGGCTTAACAGGACATCTCTTCAGCGCAATAACAACATCCCCCAAGCTCTTAACAAACTTCTCAGCCTCAAGCTGCCCCAACGCCTCCTCACGCTCCAACTCATCAACCCAGATATCCAGCGCGTGCAGTCTAATACCCACGGGGCTCTTTCGCAGATCACCCTCCTTCTCAAAAGGAAACTCTTCCAACACACCTACGATAGCCTCTACATCACCGTCCTTCCAGCCTCGCTCGCGAGCTAGTCGTACGTGGGAAGCGAAAACGCGACGAACGAGAAGGAGAAACTTTTCAAGACGGTAGACGTCGATGCCTGTCCACTGGGCGCCTACGACGACCCAGAAGGCGCGCAGCCAAGGGATGGTGCAGGCGGGCTTGAGGGTGAAGAGGAGGTTGGCGAGATCTGTTGCGAGACGTTGCTGGGGGATGGGTCGGTCGGTCATCCATAGGGCGTAGAAGAGACCTTTCCAGAGTTTCTGGGCATCGACGTCGGAGAGATTGGAACGCGAGGAGAGGAATGTAGAGAGTGATTCTAGGGAGGACGTTCGAAGTTTGCGATCTGGGGAAGTTAGTGAGACTCGTGGAGAGAGAATTGGGTAGGACGAACCGCTTGAAGCGAGGTTGCGAATGAAGGGCATTTGGGATTCGTGCTCGGCCATTGTGAAGGGTAGAGCGTCAATGGCTCGGTTTGTTGGTTTATGGCGATCGTAGTGATTTGGTGGTAAGGTTGGGGCTGTGGAAAGAGAAGTGTTGGTGATAGTTTGGTTGGTGTTGAAAATGTCAAAGATGCTATGCGATGCTGGGCAACTTTTTTTTCTGGGATGTCGGATCTAGTGGGGGCCTCACCGAGAAGTGGGGCCGGCTCTTGTAAGGGACTTTCAGATGTAAAAGTTGAAGATTGAAGGGTCATGATCGTAACTACAATGCAAATACCGTTGTTCGTATTTTCACTTCAAGTGACTTCGATTTATGAGCCACTTACGGCTGCAACTACTACGATTATTGGTGTTGCTAGTTTCGGTAGTAGATACCTTCTCGAAGCTGCAAGGTCTGCTAACTTCAGCCTTTGCCTTGAGTTTTCCAATATGTCCCTCACCTAAAGG